>VXAB01011544.1:993993-1083917 GCA_013399175.1 Odontophorus gujanensis
CAACCCTGAGTGTCCCCGAATGTACACCTGAAAGAAAAGATCTCTAATGACAAGACAACTTTACCTGGTATGTTGTGATGTAAATGTAAAAACTAACATCTAAAAATTATCAGGTGAATTGTCTTTATCAACATAATCATCAATAGCCATCATCAACAAGCAGAGGAGGAGGGAAGCCAGGATGGCTGAGCAAGGACCTGCTGGTCAAACTGAGAGACATGTGACCTGGGAAAAATAGACTATTGAGAAAGACATAAACTGTTCTTTCTTTTGTCTCAGAGCTTGCTTCGTAAGGTCTTTTCTGGTGACAAGACTGACTGATAACTGCCGGTNTCCAGATATGCAGAAGTTGGATTAAGAAAGACAAGACACAGATGGAACTGAACTTGATGAGGGATATGTCCCACTCTACACTACTCTCATGAGGCCCAACTGGAGTATTATGTCCAGGTCTGGGGCCTCCAGAACAAGAAAGATGTAGAGCTATTGAAGCAAATCCAGGGTAGCACCACAAAGATGATTGTAGGGCTAGACTACCTCTCCTACACAGAAAGGTTGAGGGATCTAGGCATATTTAGCTTGAAGAAGAGAAGGCTGTTGGGAGAAAAAAAAAAAAAAATCATTGCATCCTTCCAGTAACTTTAAGGAGCTTATAAACAGGAGGAAGACTGATTTTTTCACAATCTGATAGTGATAGGACAAGGGAGATAGGTTTCAAAGTAAAAGAGGGAAAATTTAGATTGGATGTTAGGTGGAAATTCTTTACTCAGAGGGCAATGATGCACTATCCAGGCTACCCGCAAACAGAAGTGTGGATACTCCATCCCTGGGGGCATTCAAGACCAGGTTGGACAGAGCCCTGAGCAGCCTGATCTAGCGGGTTGCAACCCTGCACAAAGCAAGGGTTGGAACTAGATGATCTTTAAGGTCCCTTCCAACCTAAGCCATTTTGTGATGCTATAACGAATTTATTTGATCATAGCCCAATCTAAGTAGATTTTGACATGGTTTTTTCCAACTCCAGACATCATAAAGATATTAGATTCTTATAAACAATAATCAAACTTTTAACCAAATTGCATATATTAATAAGCTGGAAAAATAAGATGGAAAAATACTAAAAAGTCTGCATAACTAATAAGTATAATATTAAATAGATGTTATATACACTTGTTAACAAAGTAAATTAAACCTAATCTGAAAATGTTATCATATGGTATATATGATTTCATTTGCTTGCTTTTGTACTTTTGTTGGTGTTACAGTTTTTATAAAATCTCAGGGTTCGTTTTACATATAGACAGGCCTTCTATATGAATATACTTTTTTTACTTTATCCTTCTATTAAAATCAAATCCAAATTTTCACTAAACCATTCAAATGTTTTATATTTATCTATCATTTAATCCATCTGAGTTTACATTGCATAACCAACTGACCTAAGTACACATGAAAGCAAACTATCATATATAATATTTATCTTGAGTATTAAGAAAAACGTGTCAACTTAAATTGATTTTAATAATAAAAGTTATCTGAATTGTATTTCAAAAATTTTGAAAACTGTAACGATATATGTGATATTAAGAGAGCCAAAATAAAGTGTCTGTTTAATTCTCAGTGAGTACAAGGATGAAAAAAATACTCAAAATACTTGAGATAATGTTTGATCAGTAAGAACAAAGCAGTCAGTTACGATCTTAACTACAGTGTTGCCATTACTTATAAACAATCATGAAAAATCAAAAGTGGTAACAGCTAAAGTCACAGTTAAGTACTTCTGAAGTGAAAAAGTAGTCAAAGTTGGACTAGATAATCTGAGAGGTCCCTTCCACTCCCTACAATTTTGTGAAAGGTCAGATATTTGTGCATTTTTGCTACTCTTAATGAGCAATACACCACAGCATCCAGATTCAACAAATGCTTACACAAAGTTCTAGCTTTCAGATGGTGATATCAAATACAGACTCACACATCTGCCTGAGTGGAATTAGTAGTTAACATGTTTTTATTTTCCTCATATATTTAATACAGACCAAAAACCCTTACTTTTACTTAAACCAAAAACAAAACAAAAAAAAAGTCTCCATGAAATATTCTATGCTGCTCAAGTTCAAAGTAAATTTTCCAGCTGAGTTATAAAGTCCAGAAATGAATTTCTAATGAAAATGCTGACAGGCCTTTAGCTACAGCGGTGCTAGCGGCTGCTGCTAAAACAAATAGAAATCCCTGTCAGTGGCAGAAAAGCAACCCATCATTAGAGGCACTTTTCTAGAAGCTTTTTATTTTATCTAGGTGATGATAATCTTCCCACCAGTGTGCATGCTGGGTTTTGGCACATATCAAGCTTGTCAGAATCATTTTACACATTCCAAACAGCAGGCAGAATAGACAATAACAAAACAGAAAAGAAACTTTCTCAACATGACGCAGATATTTTTCTCAGGAGTTGCTATTGCCTTTTCAACTAGGAATCAAAGCAACCATTTAACCAATCTACTGTGCATATTAAAGCTATTGTCTTATATTACAGTAGGTATACCAAAGTTTCTGGTCCAGCCTTAGCTCTACAAGTAATTGGTAAATATGAAGACTGCAGAAATAACCCTCAGAACTGCAGTAAACACTTTTAAACAACTTTTCTTTCCAACCGCATATGTACCATGGACTTGGTGTGTTCTTATATCCCCAGACAGCTATTAGGAAAGATGAGTTTCATCAAAGCATTAAGATATATTAGATAATATTCTCCATGGACCTTTATACATTGAATCTTACAGAGGAAAACATCGCAGGACAATTATTCTGAAACATACAGATAAAGCTTTCCTTTCAAGCAAAATTCTGTGGCCACCCTGCATGCTGTTCTCAGTGTCAAAATAAGAACTGCTACATTTTTTCCAGAGCAGCCCAGGCCTTAATTTTTAAATCATTTTGACAACATATCAAAGACTAAGAAGAAACAAGACTAAAGAAACAAGAGAACAAGGCAATCATGGAAACTATGACCTAATCCTACAGACCCTTAGAAAGAGTTGAAGTAAAATGTACGAGCTTGCAGACAGATATTGGAAGGATTGGATCATATTGGAAAAAAAGTTAGGACTGACACTGGACTTTGCTGACCATATTTACCACCACAGTTACTGTACACACTGTGCTATGTCACCTCATCTTCTGGGTGATGCTAAGAACAAAATGTTGCACATGACAATGAGTGACACTGGTGTGCTTCACACATAGTACAGAAGATAAAGCAGACGTGAAATCTGGCCTGCAGAACTTCCATTGATGACAACAGAGACAGAAAGGGGACTATTTGTCTCACATACTGGAGATAATTTGGAAAGATAGCAAAGGAAAAAAAAAAAAAAACCAACCTATTTTTATAATAATTATGATACAGTCACTCAGAAAATCAGTGAGAAACAACAATATAGGTCATACAGTGCTGCTATCAATCACTTTCCAGAATGAAACAAAACAGAAAAGTAACACAGATCAAAAAGCATGTATGTTTTTCCATGAAAGGAGAATCTTGAATGTAGGTATGATGCAGAGCTCTGCATTTTGCAGAGCAATACTCATTTGACTGATTTCCTCATACTAAAATTCACAGTACACAAATGACTACTTAATGTGAAAGATATCATATGAAAGTATAAATCTAATAAGCTATAAAACTATAGATATATATGTGAAATGTGTAAATTTATTCATCATGTTTTCTGAACAAATGTCTCCTGAGATATGCAGTGTGATGCAGTAATAGCATTTAGCTAAAAAAAGAGTGCAAAACTTTAGCCAAGATGGTATTTTCTCCTGAGGAATTTTTCTCCTGTAGCAAATTCAAGAATGTATCAGCAGAATGTGACATTACATTACAGTTCTGATGTTGATCTTTATTCACATTTCTTCCTATATTTTTCAACAACAGATTTAATGCAAACACTAAATCTTTTAAATGAAAGGGCATTGTCATGTCTTCAGACAGCAGTACATGGATGAAAATGACCTTAATCCTACCACTATTCTTTTTGAATAATCACCATCAGAAGTAAACACATCAGCTAGCATTATCTGCTTCAAGAGGTAAGTAAAAACAAATAATATAAAGGGCTAAGTTAGAGATTGAGATCTAGATTACATTCTCTTCTTGCAACACTGAAAACCATTCTATATACACCAACATACTTTTGCTGATACCCTTCTTCCAGGATTTCTGTCCATATCTTGCAAACAAGAGAATTATGTATATATAGTTTTACAGCATCCTCTGAAACTTTTCCAAAGCTATACACATGCATCACACTTGATATATCAAGATTTAGCCTGGAGCAAGTTTTTACTGCTAATTTATAAATCCTTGAAATAAGGGGTTTAGAACAGAATGCTAATGTAACTATAGCTATAGCAATGCTTGCAGGCACTGCTATAATGAAAGAAATAATTACATCAATAAAATTATACTAGTTTGACATTAACAGTTTGCCCAAACAAACAATTCTGAATGACTAACAAGAACTATAAATATGACAGTTGTCATAAATCAGTACTATCTATGACCAGAGTTCATGCAGCATTCTGGAATAATTTAAAAACAAAGTACCATTAACAATATTAGGAATTTCATTAAGTGTGCAATTATGAACTTTATCTTCCTCTGAAAATTTCATCAGCTATCATGCTTGGGAATACAGTCTAAGTAGAAGACTTAATATAACTGTTTGAATGTTCTTATTTCTGAGCACAGGAAATGATTATAGCATTTTTACATTTGTGGTAAACATTAAAATAAAAATTACTTTATTCTGTATCTTGTATTGTCTATTGCTCAGCTTTGTGATAGTAGTCATCTCCTTCTCAAAAACACATATTTTTTCCATATTCTTTGAGGCTTATAAAGAAATAAAAAACCTTGAGTAATTTTAGCATGTGAGCCTTCTCATGTCATCATAAACATAGATTAGAAAGATGAGACTCTTCCGCATACAATCATTTTAAAAAGTTGCTTTCTACTTTTTGTTTGCTTATCTAGAATAGACCAGAAGCAAAAAAACTTAAAGCTAAATACACACTATCTGCATTTAAATTTGCTGAAGGATATCTGTGGAACAGAAAAATGCAAAATTAATGCGTTTTGAAATTCTTTTGCTAAGTACAAGCCTCTAAACATGATTCAACACGGGTTAAATGCCCATCTGTCCCCATAAAACAGGTGATTATCAATGTGAACTAAGATAATATTTATTTGGCAGCTTGCCCTACGATAGAAAGCATCACACTAAAAAGAGAGGTTGTTAGAATGGACACAAAATGAGTTTTTCACGGTCTGCACATTCTGTTACAAGGGAAGAATGTGCTCTGAAGTCTAGCACACTCAGTTTCGTTAATCCATAGTGATGACCTATGATGATGTGTAGTACTGTCTCAGGAAAAGCTAGGGAACTCTTTCTCCCTTATTTTTCATAGTGCATCCAGACAGAAACATTTAAGAAAAAAGTGTTAGAATGCAAAGCATGTTGCTAAGGAAAGTTGATAAGTTAAATTATACTGACAATACTTCTTACCCGGATAAATACCTTCCTGACCTTCACTATTTCTCTGTAATAAACCATTGGTTAGCACCACTGCTAACACAGATACCAAAGCTAAATGTATACTTGTAACAAAAGGTAAGAATATGATTTTCTGCCACTTAAAGGACAGCATGGCTTGAACTAGAAAGGCCAACGTACTGACACAGTAGATGACCATGCACTGTTGAAAAGCTGAAAGGACAGCTTCAAAAACAGAAAAATTTTAAAACAGGTCTCAAGTCAGGTAATTAATTACAGCACTGTCACATTAATAACTGTGGAAAAGCAGAATAGTAGTGACAATAGGTGCAATCATCTCATTATAGCTCTAGAAAAGGTGCACCTCTATGCCCATGCACTTTGTCTCCTGCTCTCCCTGACAAGTATATCCCCTGATAGAAAATCTGATAGTTGGAACATTACCTACCTGTCATCTTTTCTTTCTGAAAGGCACCTTTACTACAGCTAATGACTAAATGAGAGCAAGCAAACTACCTCCTCCCTCCAGCCATGTACAGGTTTCTTTGTCATTATACATTGAAGTACTAAGTACACCCAAAGTTCTAAGTAAAAGATAAAGCATCTTAAAACTTATTTTTGCCAAGTATACAACTATGTTTGTGTGAACGTCTATAAAAGATGTTTGTACTGTCCTAATCATTTCGTAAGTCTCTGTAACCTTTTTCACCTTGCAATAATTTGTAGTAGTTGTATATAGTTGCAAACAATCCTCAAAGCAATACTGACTAAAATTAGTATGTCAAAAAGGGAGGTTTCACCTCCACCTCTTTATTTTCCAGAATTATTTTTAAGGATAGGACTGTTTTAGTTTCAGGGTTTTTGCACCTGATTTCAAATAGAGATTGTAAATAGAATTTCAGGATTATGCCCGGTTTCACTTAGTTCATATCTAAAATGTAGAGCAATCATAAAAACTTTCTGTTCTACTATTGACTCAAAGTCTAGAAAAGACCATAAAGCAAAACAACAATCAGATCTGCTATGGGCTGGCAATAATATAAACCTGAAAAATCTGGGTCTTAATTATACGTTTTGTTAAGAAAAAATGCATCACCTCCTCATACATTCTTTTTCAATGAAGTCCATCATTATAATTCCATACTGTCTTTGTAGTGATTATTGTAATGTGAATTATATGAAAGAAAGGCATTGTTAAGGTTTGGGAAATTTATTTCTCCCTTCTTTGTGTAAAATTTTTTAAGTAATAGAACTGCTGTGTTGTTGCAATCCCATAAAATCTTACTGACAAGTTACTTGTTACAGAGAAGTTTTCCTTGGATATTTCTATTGGCATAGGGATGAGACATGGAAGATGAAACAAAGGAGAATGTTCAGTTTCACAACAGTGTCTATCCTCATAATAATAATTTGCCCCATCTGTCTAAATCTAATTTAACAGTATTTATGAGTGGTTGAAGACAGATCTTAATTGAGTCTTGTAGTTTCAGTATGTACTTTAATCTCTGCAGGGTTCATTTAAAATTTCAATTTTCAATATAGGGTATGGAAGCATAACATCATGTAGGAACTGACCTAGACTTGAAGTTGTTAATGTTGCCCCAAGATGTGGACTTACCAGCCAATTAAAGCAAATATTTCTGGAAGGCCAGGAGTTCTGCTTACCCCATTCATACTCTAGAAAATGTTTTAATCTATCATGAATCAAATATCAAAAGTAAAATTTGAAATACCATGTTTTTATGATATTTCCATTTCAGCGAGGAAAATATTTCAGTTATTTTACATATCATTATTTTACATATTTTATTATGTAAAGATACAATACATTTTAAGGAGCTTTTTTTTTTTAATCCAATGAAGCTCTTTACCTAAAAATTAAAGTCATAATATTTTTCATAGTTCTTGCAATCTTCAGCTCAATATAAGATGTATCCTAACAACAATCTGCAAGACTACAATTTAAATACTTGAAAGTTAAGCACTTACATTAAAAAAAACACATTCAGATTTTGAAAGAATACTGATTTTTAGCCTGCCAAAGCCAGTGTTTTCATACATAGCACACACATACTAAGGGCACCCTCAAAAATGTAATGACAATTCTACCATCCACCTGCTCACTCAAGCTTATGCTGAATCTCTATCTATGCATTTTCATCAAAAGCAGCAATTTAAAAACTGCTGACTCTGTTGATTACCTCTTACCTGTGTAAGGACATAGCTACTAGTTACACAACTGTCACATTTTTAAAAGGTTGGTGATTACAGATGTAAAGAATTTAGGTTTAGGCTTCAAATATGTTCTCAGGAAAACTTCTACTGAAGTTAACTCAGCATTATTCACAGTAAAAATTTCATGTAGGCACTCCCACACACACATCCCAGCAAAACCCGCACATTTCATACAAAACTAAATACATGCAGAGTTTACACATGCATTTTTATCAGATCCCACATTTAGGGTTCTGTAATATATAAGTACAATAAATGTCTGTGTAAAATTGAACTTCAATAATATCACAGTCTATGAAGATAAGAATAGCTTACAATTTTTATAAAAGTAAAAATGACATTTTCAGGGACACTGTGATCATCTCACATAACCTTACCAATGCAAAAAGAGAATAGAACAATAGAATCACCAAGGTTGGAAAAGAGCTCTAAGGTCATCTAGTCCAATCATCCATGTACCACTGATATTTTTGCAATAAACCATGTCCCTTAATACAACATCTAAACATTTCTTGAACACTTTTGGTGACAGTGACTCAAGCACCTCCCTGGGCAGCCTGTTCCAGCACCTGACCTTTCAGATTAGTTTTTCCTAACATCCAATCTGAAAACCTAAATGAAATGTCTAGTCCAAACAATCATGTATGTGGGCTAAGCAGACATTAAGTACACTTGTACGACTCTATTGGATGTCTAATCTCAATTAAAATAAATTTACTTCTGGAAGAGATTAATCTCTTAGGTACCTCTAAAACTCTACTGACTTTATGAAAGCCTATAACATCTCATCAGATAGCAAAAATTAAGTTTAAGGTACAAGTTTGACTGTCTTCAGAAACCAAAGAGAGTTAACAGATTCTCACAGAATGAAGACTGAACATTGCTAAAGCAGCGCCTGAAATGAATAACAAGTATCCAGGATCTTTGTTACTTTCTGACATAAGATGTAACAGAAGTAACTAAAACGTGCAAGCCCCAGAATTTTCTCCAATACAGAAATTAGATTTCCTTATACCCACAACCTTGGGAGCTGCAGCAGCTGCTGAGGCTCTGGTTGCTGACACTGACATTAAACTTCCATTAATAGAAGAGTCATCCTGTCAAGGAAGCAGCAATACATTACTGTCTTGGAAATCAATAAGAACTTTGGTATTGACCTAGAAAGAGTCAGATGCCTCCTTTCCACTGCTATTGATATTCCCCTAGAACCTTTTGCATGTCTGATTACCTATACAAGTTTTCATACTCTAATACCATATGGACCTCAAAAAATTGGCATTATCAATCAGTTTTAAAAAGTACTTGAGTATAGCTTTAGTAATAGCTAAACTCTTTCAAGATCTCTTTGTATGCTTACTATGTTACCCTCTCTTTAATACATACTACAGTATATATATACTATGTAATACACATATGTACACTAAATACTATCACAGAACATTTAATGAGTGTGCAGTAATAAAAATGATTCAAAAATTAAAATACTTTGCTCCCAATCTCTAGTTCTACTGGAGAAACAAATTGTCTCCTTACTTTTCCTTTTATTAAGGCACTAAAAATAGCTAGACAATTAAAGTATAAAATTCTCCTTCAGCATTAGGTATATTGGTTCAGAAGAGCTAAAGGAAAATTTCACAAAGAAAAATGATGCATGGAGAACAAAGTAACATGAGTTCTGTAATCTCACGGTTTGTTTTGTACTAGATTCTTAAAAAAATCCAGTACACATTAATTATAGTATTATTATTATTATATAATATATGTAATTGTAATATAGTATTATTATGGACTGAAGTATTTGATTATGTAATTCATATATATTTATATATATGACTACGTAATTATAGTATCATAATGGAGCAATATTTGTAATTATTAACATGTACTGATAATTTTTTAGGATCATCAAAATTTCATACAGTGATTTTTGCTAATGCTTATGTTCAGCACAGTGAGGTTGTGAGGGTTCTAAAACTATACAGAATATCCAGTGGTTCCATTGTAGTAGCCTTAATAATACAAAATACAGGAAAACTAAGACTGCAGTAATTACTAAATACTATTATTGTATCCGGCAATTTTTTAAGCAGCACACATTTTCAGTTAGAATGCAAAACTCCACATAAGCAAAGATTTAAAACAGTTTAAGAGAAAAAATTCGCTGTTCAGTACTCAGTTTTAAAGGCAGTATATTTACTACCACAGCACCAAAAACAAGTTGCCAATTTTCCAAATGAATGTTTCAAAATTTGATTAGCTACATTGTATAAATACTAGTCACTGAACAAAACTTTTCCTTTTTTAACTGAAGAATGACAGTTCCTCCTAAGATAGGGAACTGCATCTAGTTCTGAAGCCCCCCACACAAGAAGGACATGGAGCTGTTGAAGCAGGTCCAGAGGAGGGCCATGAAGATGATCAGAGGGCTGAAGCACCTGCCCTGCAATGACAGACTGAGAGAGCTGAGGCTCTTCAACTTGGAGTAGAGAAGGTTCTGAGAAGACCTTACAGCAGCCTTCCTGTACCTGGAGGGGGTTTACAGGAAAGCTGGGGAAGGACTTTCTATAAGGGCATGTAGCAAAAGGATGAAGGGAAATGGTTTTAAACTGTAAGAGGGTAGATTTAGACTAGATATTAGGAAGACATTCTTTACAGTGAGGGTGGGAACAGGTAGCCCAGCAAGGTTATGAATGCCCCCTCCCTGCAAGCATTCACAGCCAGGCTGGATGGGGCTTTTAGAAACCTGGTCCAGAGGGAGGTGTGCCTGCCTGTAGCAGGGGTTTGGAAGTAGATGATCTGAGAAGTCCCTTCCAACCCAAACCATTCTGTGACTCTCTGTTTCTATGAAAACCTCCACTGTTTTCCTTAATTCATGATATATATATATTCAGGATATATATTCATATAGTTATGAGATACATTTTACCATGAAAAACAACAAACGAACTGGAATGTAAAAGTTCTGTGGTTAATTTTGTCCCATTTATAAGTTACAGTATAATTTCTCAAGTATTATAATGAACAGTGAGAAACATGGTAATTGAGCATATCTAAAAAATGCGTACTTTGTAATCATTTCTCCATACCACTGATAATATTGTTTCTCTTTTGTATTGTTACCTTCTGGGATAGAAATCAAGTGGATCTGGTATAAAGGTTTTTTTGTTTTGTTTTGTTTTTTTTATTGCACTATCAACAGTAACTATACTGTGTCCCATTCCAATCTATGGAAACACTTTAAATTTGCAAAGCAGTCCTTCAACTTCTTCTGCAACAGCTACTCTTTAGAAGTCTTACTATGATAGCCCCAGCCCCAAAAATTACATGCAGTTCTCTGATGCTCAGACAGAAACAAGCTAGTACTGTAGAAATAGATGTCCACAAAACTTCCCAAGCACATCTTTCCAAGTGCAGTAACACATGCTCTAGATTAAATTAAATTTATGAGTACAATCTACATCAGGACAAACTTGGTCTATTTCACTTCAGAATTACTAAGATAAAGAACTACAGGAGTTTTCAGGGCAGCAAGGGTGCCAAAGGCAATGATAGTTAAGCATGCTAAGACTCTGCATGAATGAACAAGTTCTTATTTATTTAAGACCCTATGTAGTGGTCTTTTTTTAAATGCAATCTGAAAGTTCATTATACTATGCCAAAAATAATGTAAGTGCTATGCTTTTGCTGATATCCCCATTGCCTTATTTGTTCTGCAAGACAAAGGTGAAAACACATAAGTAACAGGAGCAAACACATAAATATCTTTTGTTTTCTCGGCAACTAGTTAACAGATTAAAAATCTCTAAGTACTCCTATTAAACAAGAGTATTTTTTTCAAAAAGCACTAGAGCATTTAAAGTACTATTCAAACAAATAATTCCACAATTCAAATACACTGTTGTATGTATCACCTAATACTGAAGTGAAACTTGAGAGACTTGCACTTTTTAAATATTTGAACATTCTCCAAGCTCACAGTTCCAATTCTGTCGGAATACTTCCCATCAGACGCCATGTTATAAATATGCAGTCAGATCTCTCACATCTTATGTATGTAAACATTCTCATCTTTTCTCTCTTTAGAGATAGACCCCAATTTTCTTCAGCATCAATTGCCCCCAGACTATTCTTCCCTCCTTCCCAGGCTACTTCCATTTCTGACACAAAATTAGAGGTATAGAGAGAGAAAGCTGAGGCGTTTACCCTGTGTTTCTAAGTCTGGGTCAGAGGTATCTGTGTGTTTTCTTACTTTCAGATAAAGGATACCCAGCAGCATGGATCACTGATCTGAGCCAGCATGGCCACTTTCACATTCCCTGCTGGCTGAAATGTTATCCGTGCTTTGCTGGTACAACCCACTTGCTTCCACCTAACCCATATTTTAATAATCACTTAACAGCCATTCCTCCTTCACAAAACTTCTCAGTCTCTATAGGGGCTGGTGCTCTTTGCTCTTTGGGTAGCTTTATTATTATTTTATTATTGTTTTTAATATTTATAGATGAAAAACATCAGTATTCCTTTGTGTCTTTGTTGTAATTGTTAAATCTGCACTCTTCCAAGAGATGTACTTGCTTTAAAATATATATACATATTGTTTCCTGCAAATTATATACAAGATACACTATTTCTCCATCCAAATTATTGAAAGTATTTTCAATATATCAGTACATGCCGCTTTTCCCCTTAAGTCCTATTACCTGATTGTTTTCCCTATTAGTTCTCTACTTACTCTAGAATTTCAATGAGACAACCTTAATTCTAAGCAAAATGCTTGCACTTTTTTTCAGTACATGTCAATAAACAAAAAGAAGTCCTCATCCATCATTTCAGTTTATCTATACCTCCAAATTTTAATGGAAATTGCTTACATTTAATCAGATTTCATGCACACAGGAAAAATACTATTGCTCTCCAGAACTATTTTTATGAGCTGGTACCCACCTTTATCTCAATGGTAACCAGTAAGACTAATTAATAACGGGTTTGGCTAGCAAATTCAATTGCATTCTTTACAATCATTATGTAAAATAGTAAATGATGGAGAATGTGCAGTACAATTTTGCTCTGTTGTTTGGGATATTTTTTGCATTTGCTGTGTTTAACTCATGCCTAAATACAACTCGAGAAAATTAAACAAATGCACTTAAGATTTTTTTTTTCAGAAGTGCTACATAAACATATATACATAAACATAAGGAAAATGTATTAATAGTTGCATTTCTTGGAACATGAAAGTCTTGTGTACATTATAAAATCAAACAAAACTACAATGAAACTTTAAAGCAAAACACAAAAGAACACCCCCCTACCCTGCATGAATCTTTGAAAAATTACTTAATGCTATTCTTCTCTTAAAGCGGGGAAAACTCACATTGATTTCTTTCACTAAAATAAAAGGAAGGGTCTCTTTGTTCTCAAAATACAAACAGATGCAGAGTGATTGTATTATTGTTGCTGGTTAGATCTGCAGATGTTATGAACAGCACTATAAAAGTTTAAGAGCCCTCTGATTTGCACAAAGAATATTAATGCTAGTGAAGCACATAATTAAGCTACATGTATGCTTCCCTCAGGTCAACAAGAATGCATCCCAAATTTCCAGTGTGTAAGTGAGCAGCTTCCCCTCACCCCTTTCCNTTTGCTTAATTTATCACACTACCCTCTACTCATGAAAAGTCACCGTTAAGGTTGCTGATAAACCAGTAAAAAAAACATTTTTTGCATAGTACTTAACGTATTCTTCTGCCTTAAATCATTTACAAGAAAGACTGCAAGAAGAAAGAATAGAAATTATTAATCAAAATTACACAGGAATTTAAATTCTGTGTCATTCTCGGTGTTCTTTTATATCTTAATCATGAGGAATGTGATATCCATGATATTCAAAACTAGCAAAAGGCACAGATTTAGACTGAACTCTATATACATATGACAGGCTCCATTTGATTTCTTCAGACACAGAATCTCATGCAAGGCACTTCTGAGTTCTTTCTCTAATGCTTTTTCTCCTAGCAGTGTTATCTCAAAGAATTAAGACCAATGAGTCTTTTATGGTAAATTAAACTCTAGCAGAGTTTGTAATATGAGGTTCTGTACTGTTAAAACTAAGTAATGACTAGCAATTTGACAACAATACAAACAATTTCGTTCTGCTATTATATTGTAGGGACAATTCTGCTTTACAATTACTACAGTTTTTGCTGTTTTAACTGGCTGTATAAATCAGTACAAATCTGTACAATATCTGTAACAAATAATAAACAAAGAATACGTGTTGATTACTTTGTTTTACAGCATTACACACCATTACATTTCCTTCAGGACAGAGATTCTAACCAATCAATGCAAACAAATCAATCAGAAGATCTTGATGAACTCCCGCAGACTTGTAATTGAGATGAATGTACTAAGGCTAATTACTGGTTAGTTCAGATAGAAGAAACAAACTATTTCATTAGAACTGCCGTAAGTAAATCTGAAGGCAACTTTTAACAAACCATAAAAATATTTACAAAGTAGGATAAAAGACTAGCCAAAGAATCTGTGTGCATTCCATAAATAATATTGATTTTTTCATACGACATGGGGAGGAGTGCTTAGAAAAAATCATATCAGAATAAACGTGCAGCTAGCCTCAAAAAAGTCTGGAACAGAAATAAGGTATTAGGAATACAGTTAGCATAAAACTACAGTTAGCTTCACTGAAGTCATCAGCAATTCAGTATTAATTTGAGTTCAATAACTTCTCATTATATTCCCTGTCTATATCAAGTAATCTTTAAGTACAGTATTTTCCTCTTAGCAGAAAGCCTCTGAAGCAGCTGAAAAATAACATTGTAAATTAGGAAAGTCCCGGAACACACAAAGCTTGTTTTGCCAGGAATCCAGTAAGATAAAAGATGTTGAATGGATCACCCCTTTCAACATGAATAAATACTCATTCAGCCTGCAATTCTTTCTTTAGAAGATTACTTCAGAATATTCTTTAGAAGAATATTAAGGCACCATGTAAACAAATGAGATTACTAAAAGATAAGAAAATACGTAAAACACTGCCTCTTAGCCAGTTTTGCTAGTTTCCCTTCACAAATGCTCTCACTTAACAAGCTCTTACCCTGACTGTTACGACTTTCAGTCTTAAATAGCTCTTCCTGTCACTTGTACAATATCTGAGCAAGAAACTAATATTAATACACAAAGCCTTGGAGAGAGTGTGCACTGGGAAAGAATAGTACAAAGGTAAGCATGACTTTCATGTTCAAGTGTATTGGTGAATGTATGCAATAATAGACACTGTCACACATATTTAGAGCAAAGTAGCCTACTGAAGTCCCGAATCTTCTCCTGGTTCAACCTACAAGCAAAGGAGGCATTATGCCCAAATTATAAGGAGTAATTCAGCAAGGCTGGCAAGTAACTCTCTGTCCCTTTCTCCTATTAGGATAAATAAACTGCTCAGATATTTTCTGAATGATGTTTACACTGAGATAAGCTAAACTACTATAAATATTTAAGAAAATTAAGTATTCAGTATTTGGGTGACAAGCACACTAGGTTAATCTCTACCTACTGGAGTTTAACTCTGAAGTTTAACTGTCTTTCGCAAAGGTTTATCTTACTTTTTCTTCCTCTCAATTGACTTTTTGAGAATGTACACACACTGTACAACGTGAGAGCTCCTTTGTTTTTACATCTCTTGTGTACCAGTGAAGTTTCTCAGGTCTTGCAAGCTGACTATAATTTTGGAAGGTAATCAGAGATTTTTCTTAAAAAGTCTAGCATTTCACCAAGGCTTTACTACCAAATATAGTAGTTGTCTTAGTTAATGCAAATAGGGGTTAAAACAATAAGTAGTTGTTATGAATATTATCTATCCTCTTGTCTACTAATGCACTATAAACAACTTATTTTTAAAAATAAACATAATCCCCACAGACCTAAATTATGATTATAGAAGTAAAAGGTTTAAAATATAATAAGCAACTATTGCCATTATATTTGAAAAGGAAGCAAATATGACTCCAAGAAGTTTGACATTACATTCAGAAATAGTAATCATCATACTGAGTTTTACTTACCACGTTGCTTTCCGTGACATACAGTATAAATGACTTTTGTATTATCTTCAGTTTTGTATCCAATTCTACTTCCATGAACACAGGATGAGAAACTTGTTGTATTAGGCGTTAAAGAGGCGACACCAGGATGTGATGTGTTAGGACTTCCCCTGCTCTGTTATCTGCTTTGTTATCTGCTTTGTTATCTGCTACGTGGCATTATCAGGAATGTACCGCGTTTTGTGCTACGTGGACGTACCGGGATGTGATATGCCCTCTTGGGGGCGTAGAACACCCAGAGCATATAAGCGAATGTTTGCTACCAATAAACGCCATTTTGCTGTCACCACATTGGTGTACACTCTCAGCTTACTGGCCCTGGTCTTTTAGGTCAGAGTTGCAGATCTTATCGCAGCAGCAGGTGCCTCTGGATCGGTTCATTAGTTACAACAAAACTATATGCAACTTAAGATTAAGGTAGAATTTCAACTCAACTGAGATGAGCTCATCCCCAAAATTTCTGTAACTTACAATATCTCACATGAAAGGAAGACAGTGTTAGTCAACAGAAAGGCAAGACCACCTCTTATTGATTTCTTGTTAGGTTTACAAATATCTCACTAAAATTTCCCAAAGCTCTTTTACTCTCAATTGAACTGTAAACACGGAATAAACCTAATTTTCACATGTGAAAGTATACTACATCAATCAGCAATGCTAGAGAGAAGCATACTTCTATTTTTCTCACAATGAGCATTCACAAAATCGGAGGGTTTACAAATATATTATACAAAGTAATAATATTTACAACAGAAATAAAATTACTTTATACAACAGTATTGCATGAACACATGCAACTGGATTGCATATATTAACAAACTCCTCCACATTTTACCACTTCAGCAAAATCAGTTGATAAAACATGTCTAATAACAGCTATACTGACAAACCTTGTACGCTCCAGGGCCATGAGTGGTCTCTTTCTGTTCCTTAGAGTGCTCCACTTCGGAATCATATCCAGAAACATTAAAAAACTGACTTCATCATAGGTTTGTGTGCACCCAGACCTACAAAATCAGAGAGGAGGAGCAATTAAAATATCAAAGAAATTATATATGTTAAAATTAAAAAAAAGGTAGCTGGATATTTGACATTTTAGAAGTATTTGCAATCGTATCAAAAGCAGATCACATACTCCAATCCTCTGACAGTGGTTATTGTTAAGTAGTACAGACATATTTAATCATATTGACAAAGAAGTTTAGCTTTATGAAGTGAAAAGCACCAGCCCAGTTTCCATTCTACAGGGGCTTCAGCATTTCCAGCAACAAATCAGCTACTACAGAAGAGACACAATTGATAATATTAAAACAGAAAGAAATGAGTGATTAGTAGACAGGACATTAGGTAAAATGAGTTTGGAGAATCACGTTGGGCTGTTTTAATACCACTTCATCATTCCTACATCAGGGAAGTCCCTAAGTCTTGCCTAGGAAAAATTCTGCCATTTTACCCGCAGTTATAATTCTCCCAGCATGATCAAACTGGTTTATAAGTTTATGCAAGACCTTAGTACGTGTGTTGAAATGAACAAATGAAAATAAGCACTGCATCCCTGTGTATCTTCAATGACTTCAGAAATAACTGTTGCTGAACGTTTCCATACTTAGTTTTTGTGATTTTGTTAACATGTTTTCAAAAAGTTTTGAATACTTCATAAAATTTTTGTATAATTACAGTATCATGAGGAAAAAATTATGATCCTACACACAGATTCATTTTCCAGTTCATTTCTGCCTAGCAGAAATACCAAATACTTTACATTTCTCAGTGACTACTTCTCCCTCTACTGTGGAATGGGTAGATTTCCTCACAGTGATACAACAGTCAGTAAGGAACATGAGATTAACAATTTAATTTTAACCATAACACTCAATTGCAACATTAGATACACTAGAAAGTCATTCTTTTCTAATTTCAACTTCACAGTATCAATCTGGACTATTCCTATAGATATATTTTCCCTTCTACTCTCTGATCTTTACCCATGTCCACATATTTCACATTTGTGTTTCCAGTGATCTTTTCTTTGTGTATTTGTACAGCAAATGACACAACAGAGTATTATCAGGCCTACCAGGCACTGCTGTGACAAAAAAAAAAAAAAAGTATTTTTCGTTGACAGTGGCCAAGAAATGACTGCATGTAGGGCTCAGTCAAACAACAGTGTCTATTAGAACAAAATCAGAATCTCATTTACCGAGGAACTATGTCTGGACCAAGGTTAGCCTGAATGGAAAGATAGATATACATCACCTTGTGATCAAGATCTACCTTCTATCACAGAACTTGAATACACATTTTCTAGTGAACTACTTGAAAAAAAAAAATTCAGCTTTAGTTTGATATCTAATACATTTTTTGCTCTCATGAGTTTTTTTAAAAATCCTTTCTCAAAGTGATATACAAATTAAAATACTTCAGAAAATTGCAATGAATTACTTTTCAGATGTAACTTATTGTGCTCTAAATATATTATATATAATTATACATTTTAAATCATTCTCTCTGTACTAAATGATGAAAAAACACAATTTGACAAGCTGCTTGATGTTACCTTTCTCATTCTACATTATAACCACTTTAAAATATTAAGCATTAAAATGTATCTATGCTCTACAGATTTTATCTAAGAATACATTCTCTATTATGTTTGCTGCCACTCACATGATACAGGTCAAAGATCTGCACAGCCTTTCAAGCATAACTTCCATGTTGAATTATGTAGAGTATCTTCCACTTATTTACTAAAATACCACACTTTAATCACAGGTCAATGAAGAATAAAAACTTGCCATTGGGAATCAAATACCTTGGAAAAGGCATGTCTGCATCCCAATCGACATATAATGGGAAAATCAGAAGCAGGTGATTCTTATAATTTTATACTTCTGTATGGAAATGCACTCTGTATGAAATGTCAACCAGTGCTACAGGGCATAAACAGCAAAGAACAGAAGGAACAGGTAATTTAAAATTAAAATCTGTGCTTTTGGCTTCTCAGTCTGAGCATTAGAAGAGGACTGGAGAACCGTCCTTGTAAATAAGAGATTTTAATTCTTAACTAGTTCAGAAGCATGGATTTGTCTTTGCAACAAGGAAAGAACTTGTCATCTTCATAGTACTTGCTTGTTCCACTACCTTATTATTAACAACTTTTACATTTTATAAGAACTAATAAAATCTGCTGTAAATCAAGAAAGTATACTTAAGGACATACAATAAAGTGAGAAACCAAATTTCATAGAGAGATTTTGAGGTGCTACGTTTCTGTTATATTCTGATCTTCCTTCCCCTGAACTCTGATACAACAATAAGAAATGGAAAAACTAATGTATAATGAAAGTAATAGTTGTAAGAAACATGAGGCTTACTTATGCTTCTAACAATTCTGTCAGAGGTATTGGATAACACTAAATTATCAGTATTTTAATAAAACATGAAAAAATACATAAAAGAATACATTGCATAGGAACTTACAAAGAAGAGATGGTATTGTACTTCACCAAACAGGTGCGATCTGATTGTTTTTTATAATTTCATGAAGATATTTATGTAATAAATATTTCATTAAATTAAATAATGAAATTTCAGAAAAATTAATTAATTGTTCCAGAGCTATTAACAATTATTGTTAAAGGAAACAAATATTGGAGATACCACGCAAGATGATTATAAATTTAAAACAATCCCAAAATCGACGTGGAGAAAAACAATTCAAAGACGATTAAGGCTCTCTTTTCACTTAAATCCATTTGTCTACTAAAAAAAAAAAAAATCACATATATAATGTAGCAGCATCTTCACTCAAGTAGGCATTGGGAATTTGAGCAGATTAGTAGACTCTCTTCTCATTGTTTGACTAAGTCCCTGCATATGTTCATACATGTGGCCTATATCTTTTCCAATGTCTAAATCAGTATAAAAGTTTCTGCTGCACTAGGTGTGTGATTAAGTCTTTCTTTAATGAGTATAAAGCAAGCAGCGCTGTTTTCTGTTCCAGCTACCCCTTCTCCTGTTTCCTATCAGTGGAGCAGCATTTTAAAAAGCAGCATATCTTCTCAGATCAAAGTTGGAAATAGTGCCAAAACCGTCAAGAGGGACCCTTCCCCTTCTGCAACGTTCAGGTCCTGATCTCAAGTTCTGTCAGACTGTGAGATGCTCAGGCAAATTAAGAAGGTGGAGGAACTACTTCTCCCCTTTCCTAAAAAAAGGGAAATATAGATATAAAAATACATTTCTGGTGCATGTAGACTTCTAAACAGCAGTAGCCAGGAGATTTCATAGCCTGTTTACAGTAAACACAGCAGTAAGATCTTTGCACAATTTTGCAAGCAGTAGAAGAAAGGTTCCCAAAGCTGAATGGCAGTATCCACTAAACCACAGTACCATTTCCGCAAACCAGTAAAACTAATTGATTTCTCAAGCAGTGAACAACTCTTCGGAGTGCAATTATAGTGTATCTGAGTCCAGACTGAGAAAGGAAAGGAGAATCAAAGGCAGAAGCTTGCAAAGTCAAGAGGATCCTGAATCTCTGGTGGGAAACATTTAAAAGAAAATGAAACATTTTTCTGCTTTAATGTTAGTGTCTGGAGCATTCAAATGCATTGTGTAGCATTATTCATTTTTCTGTGGAATTCAAAACCTGTACAGCTGGATACAATTAACCACAGAATCACAGAATTGTAGCGGTTGGAAGGAACCTCCAGAGGTCATCTAGTCCAACCTGTCTGTCTCAGCAGGCTCCCTAGCCCAGGTTGCACAGATAGGCATTCAGGCAGGTTTTGAACATCTCCAGAAAAGGAGACTCCACCATCACTCTGGGCATCCTGTGCCAGTGCTATGTCACCCTTACTGTGAAGAATCAGCACACATATATGAATACAAATAAATTTATAGAGAAATGACTAAAGACATCAGGTTTTTTTTATTTATTTATTTTTATTATGAACTATTTGCACATTTTGGATTCATAAATGTTATTAGCTCACAAACAACAAATGATTACAGAAAGAAACTTAATGCATTAAAACCACAAAAGAGCCATAGAACATCCTGAGTTGGAAGGGATGTACAAGAATCATTAAAACAAACTCCACACCAAAATCCAAATCCTCTGAGTGCTTAGTCCAAACATTTCTTGAACTCTGGCAGACTGGGGTCATGACTACTGCCCTAGGCAGCCTGTTCCATGCCCACTATGCCCTGGTGAAGAATCATTTCCTAACACCCAACCCGATCCTCCCCTCATGGAGCTCCATGCCGTTCCCTCAGGTCCTGTCACTGCCATCAGAAAGCAGAGTTCAGCACTGCCACTCCATTCCCTGTTAAGAGCTGTAGTTTCCCATAAGGCCTCCCCTCAGCCTCCTCTGCTCTGGGTTGAGCAAACCAAGGGAGCTAAGCCACTCCTCATACATAAATATCTTCATCTGCAAACCCCTCACCACCTCCTTAGCTTTCTTTTGGACACTTTCTAATAGCTTTATGACTTTCTCATGCTGTTGTACGTGAAACTGCAAACATTGCTTGAAATGAAGTCACACCAGTACCATAATTTCATTCTCTATTTGAACCATTCAGTGAGTAGTTTCTATAGTAGGAATGGAAAAATTCTTAGCATTATCAATGGAAAAGTACAAAAGATGCTAGTTTACCAGTAATTGCTACACTGCATATGCATGAAAAATCTATAAACCACAGACTTCTCAGAATATGATGCTTTCCCTTTATCTAAAGTGTCTACATTGCCAGTATTATTAAAGTATACATGCATATTTTTATTTATCCATGTTTGTATTTGTTTGGTTTCAAAAAGGAACGATGCTGAAACTTTCCAACAAAGTAACTCTATATTTACATCACTTCTGCTTCTTTGAACATCAGATGCATTCATCAGATACAGAGGAGTGTAAGCATCTACTTATGTGATTCCTAGAATTTTATTGTTTACATTTGCTTATAACTTCAGCAGTTCTCAACTATGAGATCAATAACTGCAAGTAAAAAATGAAATAGGACAAATAAAAAGGAAAGCAAGTGATCTTGCTAGTAATAATAAAACCTTTCCCAGCTATTTTATGACTTATTCTAAAAGCTTGAATTAAAGAGTTATCTAAGGTCAGATAGATTTTTAGCTTCCATAAGTTACCTTATACTGGAAAAAGACAAGTTATAGAAAACCACAAGACATACATATAACGAAAAACATATTAGTTTTTCTCCTTACCTTTGCCTTACTTAATTTAGTATTTTTCATCTCAATGAAAAATGTATGATCTTAAATTCTACAGACTCCTGTGAATGTTCCAAGTATGCAGAGCCTAGCATCCAGGCAAATGGATTTAAAGACATGAGGGCAAGAAAAAAAAATCGCATTAACTGTACTGAAATATTTTTTTTTCCTATATTTGTTCAAGGTAATGTACCATGTTCTGATGTCAGACAGTCTGACATATCCTTCAAGAATGACTTACACAATCCTCTAACCAGAGATTAAACTGCAGAAAAAAAAATTAAATACAATTATGTAACTTCCTTTAGATAAAAGATACCTGAGCTTTTGTGGATGGAGTGACACCTAGGCACATCTTTTCTACTTCTTTACTTGGATAGATATGTCATATTTAATGAATTTCATTTCCAATAACTGCAGCATATTATACCTTTGATTCTTCATTTATATTTTAATTTCTTGGTGGTTTTAAAGGAAAATCTACTTTGTAAAAGTGAGTGAAACTACAACACCAGTTTCTACTTTTATCACCTTTCAAGAATTTCTGTTCAGTTCAAAGGTATCTGTCACTTTCTAAGCACTGACAGCATGATGGACATTTTCTGGTTTTGGCATCATTATCATATTAAAAAAAGATTCCACAAGCTATTTTATATTCTCGGTTACACCTGGCACAACTCACTGTACTGAAATTACATAGGAATAATATCGTGCTTCCCAGAGAAAGCTGCTATAAATCACTAGTGATAGTAGGAACAAAATATTTTTAAAATACACTTCAAAACTAGTAGTGTTAGATGTAATTAAATATACACACTGAGAAAATCTGTTAAGAAAACACCACTTACAAAGTCATCATACAGAGAAGGTAGTACTCAATATAATAAAGACCAGGTAATAGATTTTTTTTTCAGACATTTCAAGAAAATAATAATAACTGGTGCAAAAACTTTGTTCAAGAAACAAGGTGAATTCATCAAAAGATAACTCTTTAGTAAATAATATAAAAAATAAACATTACATATTTATTGTTTATACAATGTAGTAAAAAAATAAATGCCCCTATAGTCCAAAATTTTACTGACAACTTTGTGGAATGTTTGATAGACCATACATACAACAACACAAGTAGCAACAACGAAATGACTAAAAGGAAGAGCAAGTAGTTGTGTGCTACTGATGATGCATCATTTTCAGCAGGTGTCTCATAGTACATAATGAAGTTCATGACTTCCTTAAAAAGATGAAAGCAATGTTCACCTTACCCTGAGTGACCTCTGCTGGTAAAAATAACTTAAAGACACACTAATACTCAGCTGGAAGCACATTTGCCATAATGTCACGCTGCATACATGCACGCTCACAGAAGCACAATCACATTCATTTTTCTTCATATCAGGTAGATATATCCATGTAATCAAGGTGTTTATACACAATTAGGGTTCCAGAAACATTAAATTTTTGTTTGGAGACACCATATTTATCTTTGTTCCTGTGTCATTTGAAAAACTATGCTAGGTAGTGTCATATGAACTATAAGCTTGGAGATTATAACTAAATCACATTTGTTTGCAGAGTTTGTTTGCATGGTAAAAATATTCACAAACTTCTTGAACAGAAATGGCAAGAAAGCACACTAAAACATTAATTTAGAATGGGTACTGAAAGAGGGACCAGTTTCAGCATCTATCCATAAATATTTCTGCAATTGCATGAGAAACATCTTCATAAAATCAAGTGATTTTTCATGTTTTTGATATTATAAACAACATCTAAACTCTGAAGTGTTCACGAAAGTGTCACAGTTGAAGCACTTTAAAGAGTTTTGACCATGGAAATTATTACAGTTCATGACTGCTGATTCACTGCAATATTCTATCTTATTTAACAATGTCCATGGAAAAAAGAAGCATATTAGGTCTCTGCTTCAGCAAATACTGAAATCTATTTATATGCAAATAAGATATGTTATTAGTATGAGAAGAAACATAGGCATAAAGGAAGAAATAAATTATCACTAGAAACCCTTAATGAAATCTATTTCAAAACATAACATTTTACAAGAGTCCTCACTCATGTAATATTTGTTCAAGCCTAGAAGGGAATTGGTAAGTTCTATACTTAGATGAGAAATGATGCTGCATTATTTCCCGTGACAATTTGTAATATAAAATGTGTTTATTCTTCCTTAGGAAAAACTTGACAATTGTAAATATACTTTTTCCCTATAAATAAGGGTATTCTAATGCTACAACAAAATTTTATGCTAGCTTTCCTATTGACAATTTTAAATTATTCCCATTTGTTGTTTAGTCATGAACACAAAAATGTGGGTAAAGATTGAGAATGTACCTTTTATACTAAAAATACAGTTCTTCAGTTCTTCAAATAATAAAACAATCTCTAAGAAAACTTCTTTTCATGGCTGAAAATCCCAAACAATATCTAGTGCCTGTACCACTTATTGCTTACAAGATGTCAACAGTCTAAAATCTGTTTCACTCAAAAGTTAGATAACTTGACTGAAACATATAGTGAACTACACACTGAATGTCCAAAGCCCATTCAGTGCTTCAACTGGGCTAGCTCAGGTTAAAAACCTGTTCTTACTCATCCAAGTACATGAATATTTTCCTTCCCAGTAAACTATATTCCTCCTTTCTCACTTAACTACACTGAAGAAAAACATACAAAAAGTTTTGCCACTGTGCTATGATATCTTCAGAAAGATAAATGAAAATATTTTATTCCAGATTTCCAGAAAATCCCCCAGAAATCTATTATCTGAATACATCATTTAAAAATAAAATAAAAAACAGTGTCTTTTACAGCAGAATTCTACTGAGTTCCTTGGCAATCTTATTCAACATAAAATTTACCTTTCTCTTTGAGCCCCATTTGAAAGACAGAAATACCCCAGTGCACAGTAGCCAAAGAAGAAGCTTACTGCACCTGAGATGAAAGCAAACAGGATGTTAATACTTTCTTGATTTGAATCCTAATTGAAGCACACTAAAGTAGTAATGGCCTGTGGGTAAACTGTAACACTGCTAGTTGGTAAGTAGCAACAACATACAAGTAGTTTCTAGTACAGCCAAGCTCACATATATGAACTTGTAATTGCACACAGACAAATGGAGACCCAAGGCATAACTGCAAAGCAGGAAATAGAAAGATATGCAAGCAATAAAATCTGCAAAAAAAAAAAAAATGTAAAACAGGAAGGAAATACTTGTGAAGAGGTCAGAAGCGCTCTTATTACAAAAAGGAAGATGTACTGTCAGAAGCAGATCAAACCCTCTCTCACTTCTTTTGAGAATGAGATGAGGAGCAGGAAGAAGCAAGGATAAGCATTAAAAATTGAAAAGGGTCACCCTTTGGCTTCAGCTTTCCTAACTAAAGATGACTGCAGCTTTGCCCAAAACAAATGAAACCTGTGAGGACCAGAGCCTCCAGCACTAATGACTTGACACCCACTCAATGCAGCACTATGCCACAGCTGATGTGGGATATGATCATTAAGGACCATCTGTTTGAATATTGATGGTGATTGATAATAAGTCAGAGCTAACCATTAGTACAAAGCGTGTTGCTAATGAACATCAGACCAGCAAAGTGGTGCTATGAAGTATGAAATTGGACAGGATTATCAGTCTTCTACACATTCCCATGTTGGCAATCTCTAACTCCCTAGTTTACATACAGATGCATACTTATTCATTTGCAACTCCGATTGAAAAAGATACCTACCAATGTGTCTGAAATTACTGGCCACACAGACACTAAAAAATATGGATTATCAATACTATTTCTGTGACACCACAAAAAAAAGTTTTAATATAAGCAACATGTAAATAAAATCTTCATTTATCAATTTAATCATGTTATTTAAGCATCTTTCTTAATTTAATCCCCCACTTCTTAAGTAAAATTTAATTTCTAACAAATATATTACATGGACACGGAGCCAATACTGGATCTTGCTGAATTAGCAGTTGATATAATCTCATTCTGAGTTACTGATTAGCTCTAGAAAAGTACAGCCAACTCAGTACCTACCATAGATAAAGGAGGACTTTAATAAATAAGGTTTAATTGCCAAGTCTTATAATTTATAGATTCACAGTAACATCTCAAAAAAAGTATGCCTTTGTCAATATGGCTTTCAGACAAATTTTGAACTGTCCCTACTTCTGTTTTCAGTATCTGTAATATCAAAAGAAGAAGAATAAAAAGAAATAGAGAACAAGAAAAATTCCTTAATGGGCCTAATAAATCAAAATCACGTCAGCAAAAAGCAATTACAGCACATTTAACTTCATACCACTCAAGTCAATCTTTAAAATTATGTGTTAATTTCCTTTCAAGTGATACTAAAAAAAAACCCAAAACCTTAAAGGTTTCCCCCATTGCACCTCTTTTTTGACCTTTTCATTGATCAAATTATCCTATATTCCCTCAAAATGCTTTGACTACAGTGACACCATTAGAAAGGCCATAGCTATTTAACTTGCTGCTGCTGAAATCTGCCAACAGTAGCATTCAGAACACTACTAAAAGGATATATTTTCCCAAGACCAGGTACTCTTTGTGCCTGGAATTAATGTAAAACCTCCCAGTTGCTTGGAATATACAAGCATCTCAATTCCAAGTACTTTGTCAAATTAAGATTAAAATCTGTCTATAAGATGAGGAAAAAAAATAAAGCCACATATTTCTTTTCTTCTACATAGGAAGAGTGACTCCTGCTTGAGAATCACACCAGTTTTTGTCAGGATTACTCCTTTATACTTTAGCATATGATTTGAATTGGTGTTTTTAAAATGTCTATCTCAGGTTTTTTCAAAACAATAAAAAATACTAGACCAAACAGAACCACTGATGTTAACAGATGCAAATTCACTGGACCATTTAAACTAAAAATACACAAACACACACCAACATATGTATGCATGGTTCTATTATTAGATTTTTATGAAGGTAAAGTAATATAAATAGCATATAGTAATTGTATATGTTTTCTCTTGTGAAAGAGTATATAAAATATAGATTCATCTTGGATTTAATAAAACTACAACAACCAAATTTAGGCCTACTTCAACTAAAGCAGGTTGGAAATTGACACTGATGTCAGAAGATATTATTTAATTGGAGTACGAATAACTATAAATCAAATTCAAACTAATTTTGTAACTGTGCTGGCAAACAATTGTTTTAAATGCACAGAAGTATGCAAAAGTTAATTAATATTCTGGACCAAATCAATTAAATTCAAAATTCTTCAAAGACAAGAAGAATTAGGAAAGAAAATGTGTTGATTTTAATTATATAATGTGTAGACAAATTTAATATCTGTACTGGACTAACTGGAAAAATACTTCTTTATTAACACTAAGTTTACAACTTTGCCTAAGTGAAAATGATAACAAAAAACCTTCCCTTGGTTAAAACTTACACTGGTACAATTAAAACAATAGGGTCAGTAAAACATGGTATATACTGAAATTTGTCATTTGGGATTTAAACCATAGAACATGAAGTAAAAAGAAGCCATTAAATTGTTACACTGAATTCATTAGCTTCCTAGAGTGCTTCTCTGTAGCCCTGTGCCAACCCAATCTAGCTCTAAACACACTCTGTGATTTCTGGAGACAACAGAAGAAAGAGAAAACAGGAAAACAAACAAACAAAACAAGAGGTTATATTCATCTGGCTGAATCCAGGAGAGAGAAGCTCAGAGAAGAAACCCAAACAAGTAACAAATCCACAGCTAGCAATTGCAACTTTGTAGAAATGCTATAAGTTAACAAACATTGGAATTACTCAGTATCAGCCACTCAGCAACAAAAAAAAAATACAGCAATTACGATAACTATTTCAACAGCAATATCACTGCATAATAAGTGTCACTACTTCATAAATAGAACTATTCAGCATGTGAACAGAAGTACCACTCAGCCTTCCAAATGAGAGATTAAACAAAGTACCACTATCCAAAAAGCAAACTAACTAACCAATAAAAAAAAATATTCAAAGTGAAAAAGACTCATTCAGGACTATATTAGCAAGGTTAACAACAAGCTACTCTCTGATATAACCTAATGTGAGCTACAAAAGAGAAGTACCAGCCTAATTATTAACTCTGATCAAGAATTTAAATAATTCCTTCGCGAACTCCAAGGAAAAAAAAAAAAAACAACCATAGTCCTTTTTCTTCTACCCCTCCCACCAAAGGGATATTTCATATGTTATCCAGACCAATAAAAACAAGAATCCTGGCAGATGTCTAGCCATGGGGAACCCTTTAAGGAATTATTAGATCATCAAAACCACCCTTAAATCCATCCTCTCATAATGTAAAAAGGAAATTTCCTTCAAGACAACCAGTTTCTCCTCAAAAATTACACAATATAAACCCTTTTTCTACCCTCCTGGGTAACAAGAATGTAATTTAGTCTGTGTGCAAGCCCACTGTAGTGCTTCATGGCTTACTAGAAATACTCATAGGAGTAAAATGGAATATTTAGAATCTGCTAAACACACAAAAACCTCTAAGAAAGAAAAAAATAAAAAACCAACATTTAATAACCAACACTGAAATTATCCCAAAATATACTTTTCCTAAGAGACGTACTGAAGAATAAATTTAAAATAATGGTAATATTAACTCTTTAACAAACCTATGGGATTACAAATATTTTCACCATCTGCACTGGAAGCCAATTTCCACTAGGAATTAAGTAAGCTTTATACATCTATCAACCTAATTGTGAAATATGCCTACACAAGCAAAATGTTCCTACACACTGTGATGACAAAAAGTGGCAATTTAGATATTCCAATAAACAGAAATTCACAAAGACACCATCCAAAGTCAGTCCCAAACAATCTTAAAACAGATGCTCCCCACATTTCTTCTGAAAGAGAACACCAATGATGCCCACCAGAATAGATTTTGGTTTCAAGAATGACATTTATCCTAAGGGAGGAAATAGAAAGGGGGGAAATAGAAAAAGGAGGGAAAATTAACATTACACTCAATATCTAGTACCATTTCCAAAAATTACTCTAACAAAAAGGCTTCAAAATTCTCCTACCACTTTAACTTATCCTCTCTCATAAAGTTTTGTAAGCAATAAAACTAAGCAACTAAGTTCTAAGCAAGTAGGAAGACCAGAAGACATAAACAGAATTCTCTTCCTGGCCAATTACTTAAATGTGAATTCTTGCTTCTATAACCCAGGGTCTATTATGTAAGGCATTTATTTCAATCTATGAAGTTCAGCTCCATTGAGTTTTACAAAAAAATTTCTTTTTATGCATTCTTTACTGCAAGTTCATCATAGGAGAACTATTATTTAAACTATATCGTAGCAGTCCTATGTACACATCTTTCTCTGACCTATCCTTGAAAATAGACCTTCCCATATAAAATCCTTGCTGGAATATCTCCTACGAAATATCAGTTACTAATTTGCAAAGCAACTGATGATCAGTATGCTCACCATTTCATACTCATGCCTTCAAAGTGAAGTCTACTACATATAAACACAGTTGGATGAAAAAAATAAATTATTCCTCACACAAGTTCTTATATTCCAAAATAAATCAAATTCCCAATTTCTTTTTAAACACGTACACATTAAACTATAAATGTTTTCCAAGACAAATATTCAGAAAGGTAGACAAATCCACTCAAAGTCAATGTCTTAGAAGATGATTGTGTAAACTTCTTTCATCAGATGAAAATTATATGTTCTACAGAGAAATATTTTTCATTTCTTGTTGAGATAAGTGGGAACAAGCACCTTCTGAAGGAAAGTAACTACACTAAATCACTACGCTAAAAAGTTATCAAAACTCACACACTACACTTAAGTGTATACACTACACTTAACTAGTGTTATTTTTTACCTATTGGCAGTACACACATTGTGCATGATCTTATATACACATTGAAGATAAATATTCATTCCAGTTGATTAACCTAATTTAGTAAAAAAAAAAAAAAAAAAAAACAGTAAAAATATATTTCAGAAAAAGAATGCTAACAACATAATTCTGTTGGGATAATTGATAGTTTTCTGATTGGAAGCCATTCACTGATGTAAATTTCTCTCAAAATTAAATACAGAATTATCTTTCTTAGATACTCTAAGATTTATTTTTCATCTGCACTCATCCAAAAAAAATAAAAAAATAAAAAAACACTTTACTTAATTGATAGCGTATTTATCATCAATCTCATCAATCTCATTAGAGAAAAAGAACCGCTTTTTTTCTGGAAGGGAAAGACTGCCCTTTTCTTCTGTCATTACATATAATCAGCTATGGTGAGCAACAATAACATTTCTGATGAATAGGTTTTTTTCTTATTATTGCAAATAGCATTGCTAACCCACAAAAAGGAAAATATATCAAAAGTCTTCTATGCATAACATTCATAAAGTCAGAATATTTTTCCCTAATTTGTTTTGTCTTTTTCCCCCTCACAAAGTTTCTTTAAAATGCTTTTGTAAACATAAAATCATGCTTTTCAAGAACTCAGAGGGTGTACTGAGCTTCCTGATATTATATGAAGAGACACTTTTGAGAAGAGGAAATAAAGGGGCATTAGAAAGCTAAAGTAGAATCTTGTGAACACTTGTCTGATGAAAAAGATAATGAAAAAATATATATATTTTTAAAGCATCTTCCTTCCAGTGAAGAAAAATTTGTGCAGTAATTTTTAAGTAGAATAACAAAGATTAAATTATCCTTTATATATTTTAACCATTTGTATAATTACTAAATAAAAATACTGATGTTTTGTTGTGAAATAGAAGGTATTGCGATTCCTTTAACTAAATTTAATCACAATAAATTACTGGTAAAAATACAGAATGTGAGGGCATGGCAGTGGTTGATAAAGGCAACCTGTGAATAAATGCTATGGTTCTTAGAAAAAAAACACTAGACGTTTCGTATATAGACAAGACAAGACTAAAAGAAGAGTTCAGATCTCATCATGTACTTCAAGGCATCTTCTGTTGTACACCAGCAGGTATTTAGCATTCCTTTGCTACTCATATGAAATAAAAGTTGACAGAAGTAACTACAAAGTATGTTAATTAACAGGCATTTAGGTCTTGAATGTTAAAATGATAAAATGTGTTTGAAAACTCTGGAGAAATTACAATGCAAACCATTTTCACATGGCTGAATGCAGAAGGAGACCAAGAAAACATTCCATGGTGTAAAAAGAAGTCATTAACACAGGGCTGCAATGGCAAGGGAATTTGAGGCAACAATCTGACCTGTAAGTGATGTTGCTGGCTTGTTTCCAGCAACTGTTGCTGTCCTATAGTCAAATCAGGCTAATAAACACAGGCCTGAGTCATAGTCACACATCATTTTCTGTGTAAGATTTTGTACAGCCTACTGTATATGATAAACTATATTTGCCCCAGAAAAAATCAACAGAACACTTAAAGAAATAAATTGGTTTAGTTGTATATTAGGCTAGGGTTTGGGATAGGAAGTAATTAATTTAAAAAGTCTCTCATACAGGATAAATATAATTTAATTCTGAAACCGCAAATTTTCTAAGATACAGATATGTGCAATAGATTTTCATAATATCCGATATAGGGCAAGAGATATGTGTGAAAGAAACAGACTATGAGTAAGACAAACACTGTAGACCTCATAGACTGCCTATGAGGAAACAACTGCTTTGCAAATACTACATCCTCACAGGCTTTTAATTCTGAATTTCAATATACTTGTAAAGAGAGGGGAAGAAGAAAGAAAGAAAAAAGACAAAACAATAAAACACTAAACAGGTACCAACACACTTGCTAATTGGTGGGCAAAGTTGCTAAAAAAAAAAAAAGACGGGGGAAAGAAAAAAAGCATACTCTGAGTTTGACAGTTCACTGCTCTGCTCAGACAATATTTACCATTCTAAAATGGAAAAGTGAAGTCAATTACAGAATTTTATTAGAAATTGTTTACCCGATGAAAGTTAATCTTCAGAGAGGCAATGAAATCCCCGATGAATCAAAGATGAAGAAATCCTGTGATCACCCAGCCACACAGCCACTTCAACTCCTCTTTCCACAAAACCGGATAACACATGGCAACGTCCAAAGAGAATTAAATGATCACATCAATTTTCTGTAAAGTATTCCCCAGAATGATGTAAAATCCAACAGACAAGGACAGACCTCAAAATTTAAATGACATAACAGATAGCATATTTTAATATTATGCTTTTCCGGGAAAAAAAATCCATAATTATTTCCATTAAGCACTAAAGCGACAATAATATCACATGGAGAAGGAAGGTAAAAAAGCCAACATTATATTAACACCTTATATATAAACACCATTATAATCACCTTATATATAAATGCCTACTGGATTAAAGTATGAGACAAGGACTGGTCTGAGTCAGAGTTTATTTCTATGAGGACACTGGGTTAGGTGTTGCAAAAACAGTTTTCTCTAATCTGTCACCATTGTACAACTAGTTGAATCAGAGTTTGCTTCAGAATAAAATTATACACATATACACAAGAAGAGTCTCTGATTTATTTAATAAAATTATGATAGTAGAAGTACTCTCAGTAACACAATATTTAGGAGTGTGACAATACCTTCTCAAACTACTTTCTCCTACATTATGCAGGGATTAAAAGAAAAATAAGTAAAAAATTTTATATTAAAAGCAAATAGAAAATCTGCCATAATCTTAAAATGTGTGAGCTGAGAACTGTGACCAAATTGCTGATAAATGCATCCAAAGTATATGTATCCAGAATACCGAAAAGAAAGCACTGAAGAGTATAATCAATTTACAGTCTAATATTCAGATTAGAAAAGTAGAGCAGATAACAAAAACTACAGGGATTTAACTTGTACACTTGCACAGCACCACACAGCACATCTGTGATCCTCAGGATTTTTTTATTTGCTGCTCTTCTCTACCACGGTTATACTTTGCTCCTGGGAGAAGGCTGCAGCCTTCCACAATCATTGTGCGGGGCAGGTCATCTGCCCCTTCCAGGATGCCTGAAGCTCTCTAAAGCATTGACATATTTGAACCTCCTGATGCCCAATAGGTAAACAAAAAAGGAAAAGGGATTATTGCTTGTTTACAAACTGCTTGAAAGAACACCCAGCTAGAAAATAAAACAATCCCATCAAGATCGTATTGTCTTTTTGTCCAAAATACTGTTTACTGAGCTTCACATAAGCTTTGTGAAAGCATTTATTTCTTGTAGAGAATCAAGATATTTTCATAAACTGAGATTAACTTGCTTGAGAGTGAATTTTGTTACCTTATAAAACTTCTCAGAACTGTGCTTCCTGATAAGAAAGATAGATTCAGAAATGACTGACATTCAGTCTGAAATTCTTTGCATTCTACACAGGAAAACAGGGCTTCAAAATGCTGGAAAATGTTCAGCTGACATCCCAAGACCTGTGCCTTTAGTTAACCACTTACTACAATACTGGCATTCTAAGATGTACAAAAATGAAAGCTAGCTCCCCGGTCAAAACACTAAACTGAATTTTAATTTAGAAGATATCACTAATCCCTGAAAACTACTAATTGTGTAAGGGAAGGAAAGTCTACCAAATCAGTAAGACTGCATGGTCTACAACTGCATTTATTTTTCCTGATGATGCCACAAACTAAATACGTCGGTTTGGACAGTTCTGGCAACAAAGAGACAGACATTTTCACCTTCACAAAGTTCTCCATTTTCCTGTGAAAGGTTAGGCAAATTGTCACCTTCAAGTCTGCTACTTTAGAAGCAAGTAAAAGTAATGCTCTGGAAAAGATTTACAGAGAGGAAGCACTATACATTCATAGCACTTAAAATACAGCTATTACTCTAACTTCACAGACCTTCTGCCAGAGCTCTAAATAATCACAGTGGTACAACATTTACCCCTGTACTAGCAAAGAGCAAAGCACAGCACCTCTGTATGATTTTGATATTTCCTTTCTGACATAGGTTCACTTCAATTTGTATTCAATGAAATCTTGCCATAGGAGTATGAGGACTGTTATGAAAAGAGGCAATGAGGTGGAAAACTGTCTTCTGAACTTTTTCTTACACTGTTAGAAAAAGTCATGGTGTATTTCAAACAAATAGGAACCATTACAATCTCTGAACGCGTGTACCCTGGAATGAATTTAATTTAATCCTTACAAAACAACTTGAGTGGAAAACACAGTTCAGAAAATGATACTGTACAATGACTTTCATTTACAAAGAAATAAAATGCTGTACCATCCCACTGTAATCTTTCTTTGTACTCTACTGCAATGGCATGAGTTTATAGTACCATTTTCTCTCATTGTAGTGAATACAATTTAAGAGTTGACAAAAATGATTTAGATTGACTTATGATTTAGATTGCATTTAACCCCTTGCCAAATTGTTTTCAAGCTATTAAATATGCCACAGCTTTGAGTTTCTCTGGTATCTTTAGTGGGGGCAACATTCATCTGAGTGTGAAGTAAACAAAGATAAATTTCAGACGGATGGTCAACAGCAGCTAATACAGATTTCCTGAATCATGTAACAGGACACAAAATACCAACAACTGCCTGTAACCAAGAGTTTATTTCCCTAGAGGTTTAGTTCAGATTAATGATTACTTCCAAATTTATTACTATACTGTAAAGTTACTCAAAAATTTGTCACAATCCTGGCCTCTAGGTGTAAAACACTGCCATGGTTTTGTGGTCTGTTGTGGGTATTCCACATCATAGTGTCACTGCACTGGGAGATAAAGAGGTAATGTTGCAGCTCTGTGGACTGTCAATATTTTCGGTCTCTTGCTCTCAGAAGAGAAGAGTGAACTCCCAGAAGACTTCATATTTCCATTTTCCATTCTGAGAGAATGATAAAACTGACTGGGAGTCATGGGACCACTCTCTGTGCACCCTGGCTGTCTCACCTATAGCATTAGAGGAAGGACTTTGATTTCAGAAACTGTTCCTTTCTCATTTTACTTGATTTTTAAGCTTTAATTCCAATCATATTTTATTAAATTGTATTATCTCACGTTCCACTATTATATATAATAAACTATGCTTTCTTCCCTTTGCTCATTGCCACTGTTTTCTTCATCTAGGCCCATCACTCTAGCTTTTCCCTTCCCCCACCCTTTTCATGGGTGTGGGTCCATGGGTCCTTTTGCCCACTTTGTCCCAGAACTAGGCCAAGTCAGGTTGAACCATGAGAAGCAATATACATAATAGCATGGTAAAGTACAGAGGCAGCTCTACACAACAGGATGTCTTGTGAGATCCAATGAATAGATAAATGGCTAGACAGAATCTCCACCTAGGTTTAAATTACACTGCGTTGAAGTCCATAATCTTTGCTTATGCAAATTAAAGATTTTTTACAAAACAAACTGCATTTCAAAAGAGAAACATAGAACCACAGAATCATAACATCATAAATGGCTCCATTTCAAAGGGACCATAAAGATCATCTACTTCTGACACCCTGCCATGGGCAGGGTTGCCACTCATTCGACCAGTTTGCCCAGGCACTGGTTACTTCCTGAAAGACGAAATCTACTAGGGACAATCAGTTCCCATTGTTGACTCCCAGACAGGCAGGAGGTTGATAAAGTTCCTTTCAGAATTGAAAATGGAGTAAGTGAAGACACCAGTTTCTGAGAATAACAACACATAATGTGGCTGAAGTACTAATTGACGCTTAATAACTTTTAACCTACTTTTTCAGTATTAGAAAGACAATACCAGGATCTACTTGAGTGTAATTTAGTACACTACTGCTAACAAACTCCTTATTTCATGGATGTACCCTGACCATCATATAACCAATGGAAAAAGATACTACCAAAACTTATATATATAAACCAAAGAAAACTCTACATGCCTAGAGGCCTAAATCATCTGAATTTTATATACCTTTAATCAAATAAAGTTTATGCCTCAAAAATGTATCATCCAAATGATAAAAATATGGAACAGATTTTGTGCATGTGTATATGAATAAATAAGCATATTAGGAAGTCACTATTTGTTGCTTACCCCCTGAGTATCCAAAGCAAAACCCTGAAGAACGAACATACAATGGAGAATTATGGAAATATATCTACCACGAGCAGGTATAAGAGAATTATGTTCTAACATAAATTCAGTCATGTTTTACATGTAAAAGTTTAAAAAAAAATAAAATCACACACAACTTTTTAGTAACCAAAAGTAGCATAACGTCATACCTATAATTATATGTGGAATTAACAGATGACCAAAAATGGGGACTTGGAAACAGAGTTATGAAAAAGGATTATGTAGAGTCACAATCTTCCAGTTTTAAAGATAATTTGTGACAATTTTCACCAGAAGTAGCTCCAATTGCACCACTTACTGAAATGACTACAGGTGACAGTTCTTCTTTATTAGCATCACATTAAAACATGTCCAAATATAATTTACAGCACTCCTGCCACCTAAACATTCCACTTGAAAGGCAGCCACTCAGACACCAATAGATTTTTCCCTGAATCTAAACTGAGAAAGAATTAGATTAAGACTATTGAAGCTTTGATTTTCACATGAAATTAAGAATGGACTACTGAGACTCTCATAAACCTGTAAGTATCCTTGAATAAATGGAAAAATAAACTATGCATACACTGATGAATCATATGGAGATGAGTCTATTGAAGATCACTATTTATACTGTAGTAGTTCAAGCATTAAGAGTAAGCAAAACAAGTTTTCCAAAAGAACATATGGAGTTCTTGTGAAGTTATGTTTGGTTGTTTCAAGTTATGCAGAGAAATATTTTAATATACTACAGAGTTAAGGAAACTGGAGTAAAGCTTTTAAAGGGGCATTAATCCTTTACTTGGCAGAAGACTATAGATTCTGACATTAAAATGAAAGAAAATAATAATTTAGTCTAGAAACAAATAAAATCCTCTCTATCAGTAAGAATCTGCAATGATGTAGAAGAATATTTTCACAAAAGTATGGAAAAATATATCAGTCTGGTATATAGATATCTGCCCAAGAACAGGATAGCATGAAGATGAAAGGACCCTGCTAATTTGTAGAAACTATGGAGTTGTCTATAAATGGCAAAGGTTGCAAGTGGTCTGGTACGCTGAAGTAATATTACAGAGGACAGAAAACAGTCTGTAAACAAAAAGCAGAATCTGGAAGTGATTATCAGCTTCTGTGTTATCTTGGAAATGTCTTAGTTCAGTTCTGAAACATGTTTTAGGAAATCACAATCATCCACTTCACTGCTTTTCAAGGGACATTAAGCCTGGCTTACATAACGGAAGAAAGCAGAAATACTCCCTAGACAGTTTTCCAAGCTGAATAATCAATACCCACACACACTTGCTGCTAGAATAAATATAGAGTAAGATTTATCTCACTTTGATAGATCAAACAGTACACTGAACAAAGAAAATAACTTTAAATCAATTAATTATCTGGGTACTAGAATGAACTAAGTACCTTCTGAGAGAGATAAAGTTAGTTTAGCCCCCCTATTTTTAATATTCCTATAAACAGTAAATTTTTTTTCCCCAAACCCCTTAGAACAGTTGGAAGTCGTTGGGAAGAGGCCTCCTAGAATGAGTTCGCAGCTAGTTTTCTTTCTATAAGTTATCCAACCATAGCACTCATGACTTGAAGTATTCTATTATTTATCTAGATCTGACACCATAGCACTAACATTTGTGTTCTCCTAAAAGAATTATTAAAAGAGGATCTACATCATGACACAACAAAACCAGTTATGAACTAGAGTTTTTTTCTGAATTGGTATCAGGTCTTTTAAAATGACTATATATTTAACGCAATAATTTACACCAAACTGCCAACAAGATCATACAGGATCACACATAGAAGAGATTTTTATTGCATGTTGTTAACTCTTCAGTTAATAATGCTGTGAACAGGTATACCCATAAGTGTACAAAAAAATGCTATAAAGAAAGCACATGTCTCACTGGAGAAGCTGGCACACATACTTTACTATGCTTAACTAAACTAGTTTCTATCATTTTCAGAGACTCCATAAATTTAAGTAATATAAAAGTGAAAATAACCAAAAATACATTTTTGTTCTCCTTTCAAAGTTGTCTGAGATTCTACCCACAAGAAAAGAGAAAGAAAATAGAAACAACTTACAGCCTGGGCAGTCATTTCAGAAATCTCTATAATCACTAAGATGTATCTGTTTCCCTCACCAGATATCACATACTGTCAACTAGAATCTGTAAATTTTCAGTGCCACTTGAGAATCATGGAACTTGCACTCACTCAGTTATCAAAAGCAACAGACACAGTCAGCCTTTTACATGGAGCTCCCAAGAACTAAACACTACAAGATGCATGTCTTTGCTGAGATTTTGTATGTATCTCTTCAGGATTTTTCTCTACAATTGACAGTGCATAACACTAAATTACAGAAGCTTGCTTTTTTTAAATTGTACAATTCAGAGATTTTATTTTCTATGCCCATGTTCTACTCATATTTTAGGAAAGTGTTGGAGTGAGGCATTTCATTTTGTAATTATCTAGCCTATTTCAGCTGATTACAAGCTTCATTTTGCATAAAGACATGTCAAAATATTTCTGGCATCTTTTATTCTGACGCAATATAAGATAAAGAAAGGAATCACTATAAATAGAATATTCAGGGTTTACATTGACATTATTAGTGTATTCATACCGCTGAATGCATTCTACTTAGAAGTCTTACTATAGACAGATTACAATGAGTTTGTGAATCATTCTATTCAGTAATTACAAAATCATGAAGAAGTGCTACAATTTTTGTTCATACTATCTTTCACTTCCTAGAGATTATTTATCATGACAGACATGAGCGTACCATTTTAAGAAAAAGCACCCATGTGTATCTGAATTAAAGACCAACTCTACTGATCAACAACACTGCTGATGTTGCACAGAGCAAACTATTCATCATAAGCAATATCTTACTGTAGTAGAGTGTCTTGCAATTACAAGGTTTCTAAACAGATCAAGCTTTCTGAAATCATTTTGGACTTTTCAAAATAGAATCACCTCCCAACAATGCCTGTTATACTTACAATACCTAAATAACCAACTAACACAAAATAGCAGGAAGTTGGATGAAAATTTAATCTGCACTACCTCATGCTGCCAATTGCTTTCTAACATTGGAAATCCTTGTTAAATAGCAAAGTTAGGGAAAAAAAAATAGAAAAAAAATATCTAAAGGATTAGTATTCTTCTATGTGAAATAAGGGCAAAAAGACTGGATTAGTCATATTAGTAAGTAGATGCCAACAGCAATCCTAATCCTTTACCTACATATTCTACTCAATTCCTTGATCTATGCACCCAGTCATTCAAATTTTCAGATTGCCTAATTATAGATATGATAAAATAAAAAGGCACATTCAAAGAAAAGCCCAGATCATTTATCAAAAAAAAAAAAAAAAAAAACAACTGTTCATTCTCATCCAGGTACTCCTGAAATAGCTTCTTTCTCTGAGCATAATTTCTTTTTCTTTTATACAATGGTAACTGCTTATGTAAGATTACAGATTTATATTTTAAAGCTTACCAATTAGGACTTCAATATTTTCAGAAAGAACCAAAATTCTAAAGGATCTGAATAAACAATAAAAACACTAGAACAACAGCAAAAACTATAATCATAATAATGAGAGGCAATGTGTGCAAAACTTATGCTTTAATATAAAAAAATATTGTCCTCTGTTCACTCCTGCAGTGTTTTTTAAATTTGTTTCAACATGTATAATTTTAAACCAAAAGTATAGAGAAAGTAGGCCAATTCATTTTGAACATTATGTTTCTAATACAGAAGCTGGAAAACCTAATGTTTTGGAAATTATATTGAATAAGCAGTGTTGATATGGAAGCATAAAAAAACATTTCACCATAATCACCTAAAACTGAACTAGTATAGGCAACATTTCTGTGGTTTCTGAGCACAAATATGTCCTGTTTAGCTTAACTGAGAACAACATAACTACACTGATTGGTGAGTGGTTAATAATACAGTTAATTTGCATTCCTCCTTTGGTGGAAAAAGAAAAGAATTGAAATAGAAAAAAATAAGTAAGCAAGCATAAGCATATGTTTGTTGCTAACATGAGAAGCTGCATGCCTATATTTCACAATCACCCTGCAATATGACAGAGAAAAACTAATTTTTTAAGCCACTGGAGCTGGATAATGTCTTTTAATGGCTGTTTTGCCCCATTACTTTTAATTTGAGTAAAAAAAAATTGCAGTTTTTCATTAGAATTGTATTACAAATAAGATACAGTGCAATTAAAAAGCAAACACTCAATGTACAAACCAATACTCATAAAACATAGGAAGAACATTATATGGTGAATCTGAAAATTTTAAAAATACGTAGGGGGAAAAAAAAAATAAAACAGTTGTCCTTGTATTACCTTCATCAAACTTCTAGAAAAATCAATTATACAAGAATAAACCTAAGGAAAATTTTAGGGATGAGGAAATGCCAGCATCATTTGCACCCTAACAAATAATTGCACTAAATGCACTCAGTGCATTTAGTTTAATAATAGACAGAGCTATTATTAAATGGATAACACAAGCCAGATAGCGCAAAATCTTTATAGTGAAACTAGACCTTTCACTACAAGAAACCATGGTTTTGTCATTGGTTTCAGTGATGCAAATATTTCAGTACTGGTCCAATAAGAATTGCTCAAACTGGAGAGTTCTCAGCAGTTGAAAAATGTAAGAGACTGTTCTGAACTGACTACCTTGTCACTCTTTTCAGAAGGGATATGGGAGTGCATTTGGAGAAGAAACATACTGAAAGAAAAATACCTAAGGTCAAAAAGAACAGGCAAAAATCTGAATTTCAGTGTTTTATCAGAGAGGTGGGTACATGAAAACCTCACAAAGTCAGTAACAAGGGCAAGGTGCTTCACCTGAGTTGTGTCAATCCTGAACACAAATAGGGGTTGCGTAACAAATAGATTGTGAGCAGCCCTACAGAAGATTTGAGAGCATTACTGTTTGAAAAACTGAACATGAGACCCTATCTGTAGTGCTGCATTCAGCTTAAGAATGATGTGTATCTTTTGGAACAAGCCTAGAGGAGGACCACGTAACTATAAAAAATCTTTGCTATGAGGGTGGTGATGCACTGGATAAGACAGCCCAGAGAATCTGTGCATGCTAGAGGTGTTCAAGGCCTGGTTGGATGGAGCTTGTGCAACCACTGAAACCTAGATAAACTTATAATCCTTCCAACCCAAAACATTCTGAAATGCTATTCATCAACTAATACCAAACTTCAGATCTGGCAGTAAACCAGAAGCAATACTGTCTGTCAAGTTATTTTAGCAATTCATGTTTTTAATTTGCATCAAGAACATCTAATCTACCTTCCTATAACATTTCTCCAGGAATACCATTAGAATAATTTTTAATGTTTTACTAAGGTCAGGATAAGCCACAGAAACATCACACATTTTCAAATCTTAAAAATAAAATCAAAATACAAAGGAAAACATCAGAATATTAATATTTGTCATCTACAAAGAATTAAAACTGCCATGGCATTCTTGTAGCTGAATATAAGGGCTATAAACATTGCAGCAGCCATCAATAACTGCAGGTAAATGTCAGTTTTTTAATGTCAAGCACAGCAAATTGGAACAATTTCCTCTTGTTTAATTCCCATTATTAATACATTAGTGTACTTATTTATGTTCATAAAAATTACTCCCCTGCTACTTTAGCAAGTAGTTGAGACAGTATTTACATCTATTTACTGATGAGTAACTCTTTCACTATTCCCTTTGGGAAAACCACAATTACACATTTATGCTATGCTGGTACTCTGATCTGTCCTTTTCTGAATCTGCTTTTTAAAGTCTCTTCAATAGTTTTTTTGTTTGTTGGTTTATTTTATTTTTTTTTTAAGTCATTCCATTAATCACTTTATGTTGACCGAATCAAATTAATCAACTCCCACAGACCGGGTTATTAACAACAGTTATTTGGCTTCAGTTCTGTGAAATGAAGGATCTTCATTTCCTTTCCTGGACTTCTTAATTCTCGCTTTCTCTGCTCCTTGTAATTTAAAAAGTAAATTGTTTCCACTGACACGTTCAAAGAGATATGAGAAAAATGTTTCCACTTTTAGTGCAGCACAAAATCTGCTTTAGATGGAATCTAATCTTTAGGCTTTAAAATGTCTTTTAAATCCTTTTAATTATAACTGGTATGATTATTACAATCAACAACATAAACTACTCCAAAGTACTTTTCAAATGCAACAACATTTCATTTCAGAACCTAATAAATCTTCCTTGCAGACAAATCTATCTTTTTCCATTTCCTTTCACATTATTTGTATAAGAACTATTTTAAAGGAAATACAGAGATACAAAATCAGATAGCAAAATTAATAGATGTGAATCTCACTTTATCTGAATGCAACTATTCTTCTTTATTTAAGTCCCTAATGTTGACTATATTCCAGGTTTATATGTTCAAAAGTTATGGCTTTATAAATAGAAAACTACCTATACATTCTAAACAGAGATTATTCTTGCAAATACTATAGTTGCTGACTGAAATCCCTGAATGACGGCATGATTAATAATTTCTCACCAATTAGGACTTTTTCATACAGCGTGGCTCAGAGCTATTTTTAGTCATACTCAATTCACAGTATCTCTCCTTTGAACTTCAGACACTCAAACATCTTATTGAAGAGGATTTGGCATATCCATACTCTAATAATATTATATTTTCAAAACTTAAAATCAATCTTTGATGTTAGCTAGGCATACATCCTTCAAATCATGAATTACGTGTAATTGGAGGGAAAGGAGGAAGACAATTTACAAAGAAAGCCTTCAGCAATCACTACTAGCAGTAATAGAGTTTGATACTACTTTGGCAGAAGTAGAAGTAGCAACTGAAAATACCAGCAGTTAACAGAGTACAAGATGAATTTTCTTACTCCTTGAATTTCTTACCATAGATCCTTGATTCTTCCTTCTGTGCTTCCAGGAAGTTAGGTCAGGTCATTTCAGAGTGTCATCCTTCAGAGGTACCTGCCCCTGAAAAATGTTTTAGCTTAGCTTTAGTAAGCACAGTTTACAAGTAAACCAAATACATCTTCCTGTCACGTCATTGTGCATAGCACTCCTTGCCTACATTTAAACTAGGAAAATTTCTAAGCTACTGAGAAAATTTTGGTATAAAATTAAATGCTTTTACAATATTGCTAATGCAATTTCTTTCATAATACATTTGGAAAATTGCATGATGCCGTCATTTACAGCTATCGATATTTTTTACCATAAAAAAAGAAAAACTGCTTCAAAAGAAAAACAAATTGCTATAAGCATTGTCCAAAGCCTTTCCCTTTCCCAATTATGTTTAAAGTAAATCTATTTTTTATATTTAAATTGTTTTCATTTCAGACATTAAAAAATATAATAAAACCAGTGAAAATTCAAATAATGTTCATATTATTCAATAGGGATTTTTCTTCACAATTGTTTTTTTACACTGTTTAGGTTGATAATCACATATTCCAACTGAAGGAGTTGTATATAACATTTTATAGGTTTTTTGGTGGGGTCAAGGGTTTTTGTTTGTCTTTGTGGTTTGTATTTTATAAACCTTATTAAATTCCTATGACAAAATAATTAGCCATTCTTTGCTTTACAACTCTCAGACTCCACACTTTTTTAAAATACATCTGTCAAGGCAAACTTTGTTTCCTTCACTTAGTAACACCTGTTTGTGGAAAACTGCATCAAATAAAAATACCTCTATTTAAATGGATATGACTAAGATACATTTACAGACCTCAGTATAACTGCAGGCCTCAAATAACGTTATCAGTAGACCAATGTTATGTTTGTAGATTTAAGTACATACTTAGCAATTAATTATTTAGCATGTGGTTTGTTCTGCTTTCTGTGCTCAGCAAAGAAAAATTTCTACCAAATCTATTCAAAACTAAATATGACAAAGAGAAGCTATGGTATAATGAACCACAGAATAATGCTTCAGAGAATGTCAAGAGAAAGAGAAAGGATCCCCTATGACATACATTTTGTACCCAGCAAGAAGAAAAACCTCTTCAGTCTTAAAGTTGTTCAGGTTTGCTGAGGCTAAAAACTTCTGGACCAATTTTACTGTTGTTGAGTCCTGTAATAATGCTACTGCATAAGTGACACTTTGCTACTGCATAATAATTGCCTAATGCTACTGCATAAGTTACACTTTGTCAGCCTGGAGTAATGGCAAGACTACTAGGAGCTAGCTACTATCCATGTAGATGTGCAATTATTGATGCCAACATGTCTCTAGCTTTCAAGATGTAATTGTCTGCTCTTCGCTGAATCCAGTTTTCAGTCAGAAGTGAAAATGGCCCAGTATACAAGAAGTATAACCTGCAAGTCTTCAGAGGCACAGTGATGTCTTGGTTGTAAGCTTCTACTCTACATACTCCGGGAGTCTGTTTACTTAAAATGTCAATTCTGAATTTCTTGAGTTTATAATGAGTATTACATCTTTCTCACTTTTACTTCTAGATTGCATGAAATTTCCTGTTTAAATATATCTTAAAGCTCTTATTTGTTTACTCTTATTTATTCATGCACCAAAACAAGATCCCTTATTTACTCCAATGGCTTTCCATAGCATGTACATTCCTTTACATGAGTTGCATACGCATATCCATACACCAGCCCTTTCTAATTATCACCCTCGCTGCATTCTTTTCCTGCAAAATACACTCCAACTTAGTTCCCTTCTATCTCATCACATTCTTGTGCAACACATTCCCTTTGCAATTTCTGCCTTTTCTTATATAAAGATATCCTGTTTGTTACGTAGTATTTAAAAGTAATGTAAGTTACTAGTGAAACTTTCATCTTCATATAAGAATTAAATTATCAGCTTAAATGGTTCAAAAAACACACATTTATTTAAGCTATCTACAAGAAAGAGGAAGAGCATTCTACAAAAAGAGAAAACAAAGGCTTCATACACTCTTAAACAGGCAACTATCTTATGGATAGAATGTGTCAGTTGCTTACAATCTTAAAAGTGAATGGAACACGATATAGGGATCCCTTAAGGGTACAGCCACATGGTGGGTTGTGCACTGTATATGAATGCTAATCTCATCCAATAGACCTAAGTGTGATCCTACCCAGAAATAGCAAAGCAGATTAGAAATTACTGGTTTGCTGGTGGTGGCAAGGGCAGGGGCAGCAGTAGCAAAAACAAAAGTTTTTAAAAGAACTAGTTACAAAATAAGTATGGTGAGTTCATAGAAGAAGCAGCCCTCTTGATACATTGCCCTTTTTCATTTCTTTTTCTTTCAAATAACGTCAGATAGGACATTCTCCTTTTTTCCTGAGAGTAGCCGTGGCATTTGTCATTCAGTGATGGTAAAACTTAAGGCTAGCCTAAGAGAGGAATAACAAAACATTTTTATTGACCATGCCATCACGTAAGCATACATGAAAAGAACTCAAATATAAGTAAAGGAAGGTGTGGGAGAATAAATCGAAATAGCCATGCTGAAGAAACAATTAGTGACATATGTCAGGGAGTCTAGGAACAGCAGTACAAAGGTACATTGAAAATGTATCAACTCTTTTCTGCCATTAAACATATTTTTGTATTGTTTTATTTTGTTCTTTAATCCCTTATCACAATGAAATATGACTGAGAGATTTCACACCAGAACTAAAACTTTAAACTTCCAGCAAATAAGTTCAGACTTGCCATTTCTGTTATTTCTGCAAAACACATGGAAAAGACTAATATAGATTTGGAGATTCTCAAAATGCAAGCTGATAACCTACATGACATTGCACAGTACATTCTGGAAATCAATTTTTCATGCCTAAAATCCACCATATGCAGTTTTGCCAAGTCATGGTAAGGCTAATGGTTCTAAAGTAAGAAGCAGATGACCAGGAATATGTGACATGCATAAAGTAAAATGAAGGTGCAGAGAATATAGAACATTTACTAGATACAAGCTTCAGATGAAATTACCCATCTACATATAGCTATTTATTTATAATTCATAACTGATGCAATGTATCTAGATAGTCTCCTTATACTTACTCTGACATTATATAAGATTTTATCTGCATTATTTTCACAGATACAATTTAATCTCATATTTTACATATTCTCCTTTAATTTTTTTCAAAGTGATAACAATCATCCTAGCAGATATGATACTAACATCTAAAAAATGTGATGTCAAAACTTAAAATATTACTTGATTGTTGTAATTACCCTTGTGATTCTATTTCACTCACTTGAACAAAACCACCATTAATTTTGGCTATGTTCCCCAATAGATTTTCTCACTGTACCCAAAAAACTATGTGCCTTTCTTGTTTCTTCTCTAACTGTCCATCTCATCATATTTTTTAAACGTCTTCACTCCTCACCACATCATCATATTTTTAGGGGACTCTCCAAGCACTTGCATGATTCATGCCACAAGTATGACTCACTAAATCAGAGGCTATTACCCTAGCAGTGGATTTTGAAAAGGTGATTAGAAATTAAAGTATTTTTTATCAGCAACAAACTCATATGCCTATGAAAATTAAATGCACATGAGAAAAAATGACATTTTCAGAACCTGACAGGACCCTGTGCAACACAATCAAACTCGTTTAGGTCAGAGGTAAGAACAGGTGATCATAAGAGTTCCCTTTAAACCTAAATATTTCTATGATATAACAATTATCAAAATAATGAAAAATGTAGGGCTTATACTTTCTACAATGTTTTGAGGAGGATCTTTACTCCTTATTTATATATTTCCTCTTCCACACCTTGGAATAACCTTAAAATTCTTCTCAGAAATACTATCACAAGAAGAAAGATGGCAGTTGAGGATCTATAGAGCATTGTGGGTGAAGTTCTGCTCCATTAAATTTCTGCCAACACCAAGGGTCAACAGCAAAGCCTTCTCAACACTGCTCAGTTTCACACAAAATAAATTGCCAGCTACACCTTTTGTTCTTTGTGCTGATAACCAGTGAAATCAGCTGAAGTAGAATCCAGAATCTGGCCAGAAGTATTTTCTAAAAGTCAAGTAAACAATCTGTCGTACGACAATTTAGATGATTTCTGCAGTATCATAGAGGCGAAACACAATAGTTTCACAGTCTATAATGTGTTTGATATGCATACCAAGTAAAAAACATTGCCTTGACACTTCCATAACACTGAAAAATCCAAGATTTTTAAGCAGATCATTCTCAGTGTAGCTATTTTAGAAGTTCTAATGCACATCAAAGAGCTAAGTGAATAGTGAATTATCTTCATAAATATTAGACTGTACACTCCAGTAATAATCCCATTATGAATCTTCAGCTTTATTTGTCCTGTTGGATTAGTTCATTCTGTAATACATTGCTGGCACTTTGCTCTGTCAGTGACTCTTGGAATTCCTGATTACATTATTACACTCAAAAGCCTCATTATTTCAAAATGTTTTATCGTCAACTGATCATTTTTATGTCACTTTGGGGACAATTCCACAAGCCTGTTCTTACAAGATTAGCATCATGGTTCTTAACTACGTTTTGTTTAACTCCAGAGGCTACTATACTCTCAAAATTTGAAAAACATAGACAAAAGCTTCCTCATTCAAAAGAAACAGGCAAACAGGTCTGGTAGAATATCTTCCAAAATATGAAAACTCTTCCTTCTTAACTGAAGTTTGAACAAAGTACAAACAAAGAACAAAGCACACTATAGCTTTATCACTGCACACTGTGTTCTAATTAAATTTGATCAAATAAACTGGAAATGATTAAGTCAATTTTTGAGTGAAGAATTTCCAACAAACAAGAGCATCAACAGTGAAAGTTCTCACAGCTTTGCACACATTTACCTCCTGAACCACTGTCAATAATCATCCTAAAATTAATGCTACACAAATGTTAATGTTTGTCTATTAATAATCCCATATTAGTCATATCATCACAGTCATCAGCTGGAAGAAGGAGACACAGTAAGGGCTATATTTAAAGGCTCTTCTTCCTTCACTGCATTCTATTGTGGTCGAGGAGTTAACCCTAACAGATACTATCCATTAGAAGAAAATATTATTTGCCTCTGACCATAATATGAACTTGAAACATAGATCCTCCCTCAGGTGGTATTTCTCTGTCTCTTTCTTATCCCTATCTCTTCACAGCCTAAGGAGCTCAATAATGCCCTGATACAGGCCTACAACTTTCTACAGTCCCATTCCTCTTCACGTAACTTCACCATTTCCTTTCCTATAGTGAATATCGAGGCTGTCCTTGTGCCACCCTACACTTCACCCCCCATCTCCAGCAAACCAGCCACCAGCATCACCTCTACAGAGCTGAAGCTTTGTGTAGAGAACCTGGACATACGGAGGTCATTGCTTCATAGAGTATCTATGACTGAAGAATATTTCAAATATATTTAGCTGGGTTAAGTTAACATATAGCTTTTATACAGCATGTTTAGTGGATTGCCAATAGGAAGCAATCACACAGAATCCTAGTTACAACTTAAAAGCCATTTATAAAATCAATGGCTTAAAATCAACAGGAAATGGAACTGTCCTATTTCTCCCTCTAATTTCAATCCACTGCTGGGAAAAACATTAAAGTATATTTCTTTTATCCACTATTGGACATTGACTCAATATGAAAGTATCCTCCACAGTTTTTACAGCCTCGGTGAAAAAAAAAAAAAAAAATCACTATAAATTTCCTTTCAGAATTCCCAATTAATACTGAGAGAAAGGTAGGCCAATCTAGATGAAGAATCATTTCAAAGACAATTCTAATTTGAAAATAAATTGTTACAATACCACAAAAATGGAACTACCATTTAAGACACGTCACAGATACGTATGCAGACTGATAGTACTGAATTATAAGTATATAGCTCTGCACTAACTTATGCACCTCTAAAATATTCTGAATCTTTCTACTTTCTGAAGAAGGAAAAAAAATTGTTCATAAGCAGAAAAAAATTCTAGTTCATTCACTGTTTCCAATAATTGTAAAGACTGCTGGCCCATATACTTTCTTCATCCCTATCTTCTACTATCTCATTTAATTCTGTGATAGAAAATGCTTATGGTGAATCCTTCCTTGTCCTTTCTCTTACATGTGACAACAAGAAAAAAGGTGCATGTTCACATTTTTTTTTCTTTAAAGATGCGATTGTACTTCCATTGTAATTTATCCTTAAAATTAAGTTAATAAATTGCATGGAACATCTGAAAATAAATATACACTTAAAAGCTGTTGTCAAGTTTTGGCTTTAGAGAGCATATTTCTTAAAGCAATGGCTACACTTGAGTACTTGAGATACTTCAAAATGTCTCCCACAAAGAGTAAAGAAATTTTAAGATTTTGATGATGAAAGCAGTTTGCTGATGTTGCACCAAGGAAGGATGCCAGACAGAATACATTCAGGCAGAAACAATGCTGGAGATTACAGGGCAGACTGAATAAGGAACCATAAGTTCAGTGAGCTCTCTTGGACGTCTTACTTGTATGACGTCCTTCAAAAACTGAACAACACAAACATGACTTGAAGATGCATAAGTCATTACCACTTTTAGACATTCAATTCAGAAATATACCCATGTAGTTTCAATTGCCTAAACAATGGTTTGAATTGTCTTTAAGGTTTAGCTAAGAATTATAACAGTTTCAAACAAAGCAGTATTGGTGTACTTCAGGACTGCATTAATTGAGGAAACTGTTTCAGGAAAAACTTGAATTCTTGTACATCTGGTAAATGGTAAAAATAGTAATTAAAATTGAAGACACCATATGTAGGCAATCACAAAATTCTTTTCTAGTTTTCATCAGCAGATAAAGGAAAAAAAATAAAAAACAACACAAAGAAAAGAATTTGCTGAGAGATAAAAGTCTAGATGAGTTTGACAAGAAACATTAAAAAATAAGGAAAAAAAAAGAAAAAGAAGCATAACGAAGAAAAAAGAGGGATTTTTTCACTGAAGAGTAGTTTTAAAAACTAAATGACACTTTCAAAGCTCAGACCGTAACTGATTTCCTTATGGCAGTCAGCTACCAGCAGCCATGTCTACAGTAGCAGGCAGTGCAACACAAAATAAGACTCGCAAAGCAGAGCAGTCTATTCTGAGAAGTTAGCATCCACTCATGCCAGAGATATTACTTTCAACTGTCCATTGGATGGGTTGTCCATTATTAGCTGAAGAACACATGCATTTCTATTTTTTTCAAAGTATATGTGTTCAAGCCCATTGATAATATACTGTATACAGAACAGTTTCTGTGAGGAAACAAGTGATCAGGAGGTTCACCTCAAAACTTTATGGTTTTGAAATACTCTGAACAGAGCAACAGTAAGCATTCAGGATGTCCAGTAGATGGAATGCTATAGAAAACAGAAGCAGATTATAACCATATATGAAAAGGAGACACTGAGAATATTTAAGTACAGAAATATAGAATTTAATATTTATGACTTCCCATTTTTAGATAATAGGCTCGTAACCTGGGATCCATTTTCATTAAAGGATTAGACATGACTAAATAATAATTAAAAATATATATATTTTTGAAGGTAAACATAATACTTACATACATGTTCCTTATCTAAAGGATTTTGTATTACCGTTTTCCTCCTCTTCAGTTTTCCCTTTCCTTTCTCATAACTTATATACTTAGGTTTCATATTTCAGTAGTTCATTAACAAAATATTTCAATACATTACAGAGGTATATTTTTCCATAAGCAACAGAACTAATGACACTTGGTTTCCAAAAGCTTCATGTTACATGGTTGAATTATTTTATGTCTAATAAGTGAATTTTCTAATTGAAGCTAATTTTCTAGCTAGGGATTCATATTGTGCTTTGCAGATTCTCTTCAGTAAGGAGTAAGCTCTCACTACTCCTTTAATGCAGTGAGTGGACTAGGAGACTGTCCTCTCTACCTAGATACCTCCATGATCACAACACAAAAGTATTACAAGACTATCATTTTTTCCTGTGCTTAATTTGGTGTGTTTCAAAACACAGAGGAAGTAGAGGAAGAACACCCGCATAGAATAACACAAACTTAGCCAAAGCCTTTAGACTATGTTAAAGAAAAAATACTTGACCAACAAGGGTTGCACTATACACTTAACTCTAAAAGAGTTAGGAAAACTATGAAGTAAACTTTTTCTGTCAACAGACTTTGATTTCCTGTCAAAAATTTCACCGTCTGAATGGAAAGCTAATCTGTTCTTTCCAACTTCTTTTCTGTATAGTCAATTCTCCCTTAGTAACATTTGCACTTAGAGCAGCTTTTCATAGAGTAAAATAATTTCTAAATATTTCAGTACTGCTTAATTTTTCATTGGTTTCTCTTTCCTCATACAAAGGTCTAACAACAAACACTGTAAGTGGGTTTACAGTTACTAGGAATCTAATAGCTGTATGCAAAATTGTCCTAAAGAGAAAATCATTATTATTATAAATAAGAATTCTTTAATTTATGTATAAATAATAAAATGACAGATCGAGATCTTTTCTCTACAAATTGTATTAGGGTAAAAACAATATACCAAACTAGCAGAGGAATCTTACCTAATTTTGTTTTATTGTAGTACTATATCTAATTCTATGAATATACTGTGTTAATCTTGATTTGAATAAGGAGAGTAGTATCAAATGCACTGAGTCAAACTGAACAAATTAATACTTCTCATTACAGTAAACACAGAATATCGGAAAGATGAAAACCAGTGTGATTCAAAATCAGATTATAATTCAGTACAAGTTTTCCCTAAGATTAGACCAATTAACAAAATTCCTAATAAAAACTTCTGGATGCATACAATGAAATAGTCAAAAAACTGAAATGATTTAAAAACTCTGCAGTGTTTCCGAGTGCGCACTATTACACTCCAACAAGCAAGGAGAAGAAATAATTAGTTTTCACACAACACTGACTTTAATATCAAAGGTACTGCTTGTAGTCGTTGAAGAAAGTAGGCAGAAATACATTCATGTGATATGTTCAGTTAATTTTTCAGTTCCATTTGTTATCTAAAGTAATTTATTTTAGGACTGTGACTAGAAACAAAATTACATTTTCATTAAGATTCAATATTTTTCTCTATGAGACGGACAGACTTCGCTGTACTGCAGTATTTCATGTTCTGTTCCTCAGTACAACTATTTCTGCCTTATGCTGTACAAAACACACACAGAATAAAAGATAGAGTACTTATGATAATAAATCCAGCCTAACATACACCTATGCTGATTGCTAATGCAATGATTTTCTGCTAAATTTTTTCACCAAAAAATTGAAGACAATTTAAAAACCAATTAATAGCCAGTTGATATAAATGGACAAATTCTATTATTGTTTACTTCAGAGCAATGTGTTGGTATCCTCACTGGATTTTTACACTATAATTTTAAAAAATTTTCATTTTTAAATGAAATTGCCTTATAAAATGATTTGCAGAGCTCAACTGAGTTAAACAAGACAAACGAATTACACTAAGTGAAGACTCACTGTTACTAGACACTACGATTATCATGATGAAATCTACCAAGTGCATATTTCTGTTTTCTATTCAATTACTGGAACAAAATATATATATATATATTCCAAAGACAACATTTCCAGAGACACAGACAAATGTAAAAATGCACATTACTTCAACCTAAACCTCACCTAATTAGTATCAATAAACTGACAGTGAAGGATCTGTCACTAAAGAAAATATCTCAATCCCTTATCTACTCTGACACCAATAATTATAAAAATGAAAACTAATATTTTGAAACCATACTTGGTTCTTAATTGCTGTTTGTAAACTGAATCGAAAGTTGGATCACAAACATACATGGAAAATATCTAGGAAGTTTCATATGGGAGAACAGCCTAGATTTATATTTTCATTCATTTAGAAGTTCCTGTTACCACCCCACCCACTCTATCACAAGAATTATTAAATAGTGGAAATGTTGTTTACCTTGCTTTATTTCACAGCATGATTTCTGCAAAACACTCTAGCCTGCAACATACTTAAAACTGATTTCAAAAAAAAAGGTAAGAAGTTCGATCCAAGTTAGGCTGACCCTAACAATAACACAAAAATTGTACTTTTACCTTCCTGATTTTTCCCCATCTCATTCCACTATCAAGTGGGTGAGTAAGAAGCTGAGTGGGGTTGAGCTGCCTGCCAGGATTAAATCACTAAAGTAATGTTTATTTATCTTTGAATAGATTGGTCATTTAAGATTTAAAACTGGTTGATCTGTTAGGTTCAAAGGCTGAGATCACTGTCGCAAAGTCCAACTGAAGGACAATCGCTCATGGGGTTCCACAGGATGAGTATGGTGCCAAAACTGTTAAACTTCTTCCATTACTGAAATGAAAGATGGAACAGAGTTCACCTTTAGTATTTCTGCAGACAATAAAAAAAAGTAAGGAGAAATGCACTCAATAGTTGTTTCAGAGGGACTTGTTTGATACATGTGATAGTCATGATCACTGGAAGCTGGAGAAAAGCACTGAGAGGAACTTTGCTTTCCCTGTTCCTGAGCTGACAAGTCCTACACATGGGGAAGGATAATACCATGTGTCAGTACAGACCGCAGCTAGCTGTCTGGGAAGTAGCTTGGCTGAAAGAGAGGCATGGACATAGTACTGCATTCAGCAAAGAGTCATAAAGATTACGCAGTAATTGGAGCACCTCTCAAATGTGGAGATGCCAGGAGAGCAGGGATTGTTAACGATGGAGAGAAAAAGACTCAGGAACCTTATGCCATTTGAATATAAATAACTTAATATGCTCCAACACAACAATTCAGCATTGACACTTCAGCTGAAATTGCTTTTAGTGTTTTGGTGAAAAACATATTCATTTATTTGCTACTATTTATATTTCCCAAAATGCTCCAGGCACAATACAGAAGTTCAAAAATATATTGATCAATACCACAATGAAAGAAGATAAAATTGAAAGACAAATGGCAAATACTGTGTATTCTACACACTGCAAAGTTAAGTTGTCTTTCCATGGAAGGTAATTTCTATGTCTTGCAAATCCAGCACAGTATCTGACACTACATCTTTAATTTGGAACACACCCAGAGACTTTGCAGCTTTAAATGTGTAATCAGTTTTGCTTTGGGAAAGTTCTCTATGACCTTTTTCAAATAAGAGTTTCACAAGAACAAGCACATAAAAAAGCAGTTAAGTACAACAAAAGGGAACACCATTGGGCATTTAAAATAATTAGCTTCCTGTGGTTTTATTGATTTGTTACTTTTTCAGTCTGTTTGCCCATGCTCATACAGACTGTTTTCAGAAATCTATTCCTTAAATTTCACACCATTACACACAATACGCAATGCAAAGGGTTGATCCCTTGCTCTTAATAGCTCTTTCAGCCTTCTTGACATCTCCCTTCATTTGTCAGAAAATGAATATCCACCATATTTCCAAGCAGACAAGTTCTTAAGTTAATCACATTTGGGTTAAATAAAGTGTCATACAAATCTAGGAAAAAAAAAGAAATTATTATTATGTTACTGGCATATTAGAAGTTATCGGCTTCAAATTCCTAGCATTGGAATCTGATCTTATTTCAGTAAAGTTCTGGATGAAGAAACGTTTTTTAGGATTTTTATATATTAGCCAACAACAGTAAAGGATGAAGACTTAATACCATGCCTAGAGCTAATGTCCTGGCCTTCAGTCTTAGGTGAGTTATCTGTAAACTCTGGCGGAGCATTATTTTTGGTTTATATATTTTTTAAATTACTGTCCCAGAATAATATTGTTGCTATTGTTAATATTTGTTGTTAACACAACAATGCAGTTTACGTTACATCTTCTTTGAGTTGCATATATGGGTGACATTCCATTAAGGAGCTGAAATCACACCTTTGTTGGGACCACATCATAATGGTGATGGATGATGGTCTAATTATAAAGGCTGCTAGACTCACTTTTACTTTCTCACATATCCATGGATGACAACCCTGAGAAAAATATTGCATGTCAGATGCTTACTCATCTATTTGCATCTTTAGACCTTTTCTTTATCCATCACTTGAAAAACTGACTTAAATCAATTACAAGTTCTAGGTAGAACTGAATACAGTAGCTATCAAAGTATAATTACCAGAATTAACAAACTTAACTGTAAAATCATTTTTAAGTATACAGAAATCTTCACTTTTCTCACATACATAGAACTCGTATCATACAAGTAGTATTTTGTTTACTTAACTGAAAAAAAATATTACTACTTTTTTCCCCAGGATTACAAAATCCCTATCCAGATATATAAAATAACTTGAAAGAGTCAACAGTGAAACAGAATAATGAGTACCAAAAATTACATTAAGATTTGAATTAATATATTTTTGTCCAGTTTATTTACAATGTTTCCTTTTTGGATGAATCATGAGTACTGGAGAAGGCATTCTAGTTTTATCATAGGTTCACTAAAAAGATGAACCAAATTCAATTTCAATAGAATACTAAGGATTTTCTCTGAAAAAGAATTAATGCTCACTTGAATTCAAAGTTTCCACCTTTCAGTCACCTGTTTTCTAGAAAGAGATAAAAAGTAGTCAAAAAGTCTTCTTAATGGAAAAAAGTAAGATTTTTTTTCTTTAGAACTATATAAAAATGTTTTGTAAAATATTTTAAAGTCACATTCAGACAGAGAGAGCACCTGTAAAATTTTATTAAAACAATTTAAGACATTCACAGTAAATGAAACAGGAGCACATCCATCCTGAGAAGCAAAATCAATTTTGTATAAACATTTAAAGATAATATACATAAAGAAAAAAAAGATTACAATACAGTTAAGTTTCTCCACTGCTCTTCCATTTATGCAAAATGACAGTCTCATAAGTATTACATAAATGCTTCAGAAAATGCACTGTGTTAGAAAACATAATATTCTAGTTGAAACGTAGACATTAAAATATTCCTAAGAACAAAGCCATTGTGGCACTTAACCAGAGAGAGGTGGACCACAAATCATGGCTAAATCTTTTTTTATTTTAGACTGATCCACAAATTGTAATGATAAAATCTGACCCACAAATTGTGAACGTCAATTATTAATATTGTCTACATAGCTAATAAAAAGAGACAAAGAAAATAGGAATCGTTATTTTGTTAACATACTTCATACATTGCTCCTCATCTTAAAGGTACAATGTTGGTTTGTTGGTTTTGAAGATATTTTTATACTTTTGAAACCCAACATCTTCTTACTCCAGTACAAGCAAGAATTTTCATGCTTGAAAGAATCTGTTTTGCATCTGAGATTTTCTTTCCTGCTTCGTAATTTTACTAGTAGTGGTTATGTTCAGTTTGGTTGGATTTTTACCATAGTTATCCCAAATTTTGTATCATTTGAGGAAAGTAAACTAAGGCAAAATGAATCTTGGTTGACTAACTGGCATGCCTGAAAGCAAAATTAGTCAGAATAAAGCTCCTTTCTTAACATATGCAGATACCAATGAGAGGGAAAAAAAAAAAACAACAACACTGAAAAAGACCATGAGAACCTCAATAAACATATTCAAATAGAGTTCACCAACTCTATCCAGCTTACAACAGAAATTAACTAATAAATTCTTTTTTGAGAGGAACTAAAACATTAGGGTTTTGATGAATCAAGTATTTTACTTAACTAGACAGACAGCTAGAAAACAAACATTTGGAATCTTAAGAAAATGTTCCGGAAGAAGTATATAAAAAGTAGAATATACAACTGTCAAAGATTCATAGAACTATATAATATAAATCACAGAATCATAGAATCATACAATCATTTAGGCTGGATAAAATCCATAGGTCAACAAGTTCAACCATCATCCAACCAAACCCAGCCCTAAACAATGCACTTAAAACAATGAATCTGCATTAAATATCTGCAGGGATGACCACCTCCCTGGGCAGTTTATTCCAATGCCTAACCACTCATCCCATGAAGAAAATCTTCCGGACAACTAAATTAAGCCTTCCCTGGAGAAACATGAGGCCATTCCTTTGTGACCAATTACAGAGATAGGAGTCTGATACTCCTACCTACAACTTCCTTTCAGGGAGTTGTAAGTGATGGGTTCTCCTCTCAGCCTCCTTTTTTCAAAACTAATCCAAAGTTCCCTCAGCCATTCCATATAAAACATCTGACTTCTGTTTTCTTTAAAAAAGATGTTTGAAATTCTAAGTGCTAATTATGAAGAACATTAAAAAGATGGCATGTCTGCAACAGTAAATTAGTAAATTTCAAAATTAAAGAAGTACTTTGTCTAAATTGCTGGCAGGTTATACTTCACATGAGAAGGTCTTCTGGGCTTTAGAATAACTGATTTTTCTCTCCTCGAGCAAGTACAGATGTTCTATCCCAGAAGTAAGCTTCAACATTCATGTATATTCTTTTAGCTGATAATGTGTCTTCTTGACACGCTGCTAATATAAAAAGCTACTGAACCAGAATGAATAGAACTAGAAACTTTCACTCATTCTTTCTAGTCCATACAGAGAAGCTGCAAAGATTATCTCAGCCTACATAGTAACACATGAATGCTTGTTAAGTCTGTATTCACATCACCAACATTGAAGACAGGGACTCATAGGCTATGATCTCTCCTTCAACTCTCCACCAATAAATAGACTTGTCCACATCTCAATAAAAAAAAAATTTTTGAAAGGGCATACTGATTATAACATCAAGTTTGATATAAAATAATAACACTATAAAAAAAAGGCTGTAAATAAATACATAATAAATCCTACCTTGTATATAGCAATAGATCTGTTTCATTGTAGTGGAACAGGAAGTGAGATTACATAAACTAAGACAATTTTAATGCATTTTATAGGAAAGCTTTATAAGTACACTCACAAAAATTGTATCTGTCCAAACAGCACTATAAAATGAGTCCAAGAGTTGACTGCTTTGTGCATCAAGTCTTAAAACTTACCTTTGGGAACACACTGTCCTCAGTTTAGCATTTTTGCAACTTATCCTTAAATAAAGGTTATATACTAACACAGTACTTCCCATTTGGCTATGGTTTGATGAGCAAGATGACAATAATGATTTCTGACAGTGGACAGGGAACATCCACCACTGTGTACTCTCTGTGTATCCCTCACAGATGATCTGACAAGCTTCTGAGTGACTATGGCACAAACAAAATATTAAGAATCCATAGTCTTTGCATCCTGCCTTTCTGCAAAATGTTTTGAACCATCTGTAAGCATACCACACATGAAGGAGAAAGGAAAAAAAACATCATCTAAGCACATAAGGTCTCTTTTTCTTACATTTCCTCATTTATCTAAAATTCATACAAGTTTCTACATTTTCTTGCCTTTTTTTTTCCCCCTTTAGTTAATATGCAGCATAGTTGGAAGCTGACTAACTCAACAGATGACTTCAACTTTATTTATCTGAATATCAATGGCCTCACATTTTTTATTGTTTATAGAATCAAAAAGTGACTTTCTGATCCTTGAGTCTTTAGTGACTCAGGGCTTCTAGCTGCCAAGTATATTTCCACTGGGTGACACAATATGTTGACTGGAATATTCATGATATGCATTACGTATTAAGGGACAGAAATTCTTCAGTGGAAAGCTCTTTAAAAATATAATCATATTACTTTGCAGTTTTCATATCAATTTCAAATATATAGATGCATGAGTACTGTAATTCAATTTCATTCAGAATATAATCCAATTTTACTAATTTCTATACTAGACATAAAAAGATGAGGCCCCTTATAAAGGACTACATGATTCATTAATATTACTGAGGAACTGTCATATAAAAATTTACTTCAGACTTTCCCCATGCATTTTGCAGGATTAAGCTAAATTGTCTTTTGCATTATTTATTGTATAATTTTTAAATGTCTTTGTCACAGTCATTATGACTCTATAGCTTAACATCAAAAGAAAATACGAGAAAAACTGGGAATACTATTCAGGACATGCAAATAGAAAGTATAGGTATTGTCAGTTCCACAAACATTCAGATTCCATCAAACAATGGCTAGCTATTCTCAAAATCTGCAGATGTAATCTTTTAATATTTCAAAGGTGCAAGAAAACATTACATCTCAGTGGTTCAATTCCTATCTAAGTTACATAACCATAACATAAGTTAATAGAACTGTGAATGCCACATACACAGATTGAAGTATTTGTACACATGGGTAGGCAGCTGATTTATGCACATTTAAAAAATGTGAAAGTTTACGGTACAATTCAGGTCTTTTAATTTAGTAAATAACAGATGTTAGACATTCAAAGAAAAATCTTGACATAAGTCATATACCATCAAAATATAGACCTGCGATAGCTCTTCCTAGAAGTAATCTGTTTACTGTTGTCAAATATTAGACCATTCAGAGAAATATACACATTACCATTTATGCCCTCTATTTTGTTGTAATGCTGCAAGAATATTCCTAAGAGAAAATAAAGATTTTCTTAAGACTGACAGAACGCTATTCTCCACTTGCTCGTTGTTCAAGGCTATTAGGTACATATTTTGCATTTTGGTATTATTTTTTCAACTATCATAAATATCTTGCAAGCAGATTGATTCAATAAAAAAAGTTAAAAATTCTTTCAATGTTCTTATATTAATTTCCTTTTTTGTTGTACAAAACAAACTATGACAAATAGACCTGAAAAATATATTCAACAGGAAGTTACTTTAGACTATTTTCTACCAGTCATAATATTTATTTTGGCAAAAGCCAGAAGTTAAAATATTGAAATAACACAGTCTTTCTCACACAAATAGATAACAAAAACAATTTCTTAGTGAATTTTCAGCTCAGGATGCACCTTTATTCAAATGTTATAATTTTCTTGAAAACCACTGATTCAAATATGTAAGCCTATTTCAAATAAAATTATTTTTCTACCTCATTTATTCCTTTTTTCAAAGTGCAAATATTTTTTCCTTCATTATACTTTTTTCTTGTGCCTACAATACATAGTGTTTAATATCAAGATATTCCTTCCAAATTAAATATTGGAACTGGAACAACTTCAAACTTGCTAAGGAAGACTTAGAGAATATGCCATAGCATTATAGTCTTTCCCTTCTGTTCATTAGAGAAGAACTAGCACAGGATGACTTGGTAATCAGACAAGAATCAGTATCTAGATTTAACTGCACCTTTTAAAGGGAAACCTAACTGTTTCATCAAACTGTTCCGTTGTTTTTTTTAACTGGATGCTCTTCAGACCTTCCATTTCCAATAACTTTCACTGTTCGATAAAAATGAAAAGAATTAATAAGTTTGTCGCTCAGTTGAGTGCTCAACTGGACTTTCCCTAAGAAGATTCAAATTTGTGGTTAAAGAAGATTAAGTAGTTATATTCTGACATAAATCTGACCAAAAGATCCTTTCAGCCAGAATACTCTATTGCTACTGTGAATCATATGTTATATAGTTAATATAATCATTTGTAAATGACGGTATGTATATTAAATAGATGCACAAGTCATTAAATATTATTAACAGAATGACAGTTTGAGGCACAACGAAATGTGGAAAAAAACTCAAAAATCCAAGTCATAACGACCCATTACTTCAATGTATTTAAGTATTTCAATTAGTTGACTAGCCTGAACTAAGTGCCAAAAGCTAAATTCTATTCCCTTCTTTGTTGATCTTTCTCTAATGTGCTGAAACTGAGACCATCCCAGTAACATGGTTCATATCACATAATTTGTCAGTTGTGTAAGGAAGAAAGTGTAAGTGTTCAGAAATCTTACAGAGTAGATTTCACTCTTATTGCCCCTTTAAGAAAAGAGCCTTTATGTTGATGTAAAATAAACCAGGACTGCCTTTCTAAAACAACACTTACAAGTAGGTAAATGAAATCTACCAAAGTATGAATTCCTACTGTCATAAGGAAACTCTTGGTCTGTGAAACTGTATGAAAGAGTAAGAAATTATAGATGTAATAATATCAGAATAAAGATTCTAGATTCAAAAGGGCTTTTCTTTCTATTTGTGGTCTAAATTCTATATCAAACACAAGACATTTTACAAAAAGGAAAAAGGTAGGCAAGAAATTCATTCCTTAAATAAAGTATTCCTGAAATACTAACTACTATGCCAGCAACAGTGCATTTTTAGTAGCTGACGCTGAGTGTAATAAGAGAGTATGTGAGAAAACATTTTTCTTTCAAGACGTATCTCCTGGTCAAGTCTAACGTATACAATTTTCTGATTATTTTAAACTTCCCATTTGCTAGAGAATGTGTGTCTAATTCACGATATGTCACATATATATCATATATATATATAGATTCACAGTCTATATCCATAGTTTGCACTGTAAATAATGCCCACTATTTTCACGGAAACTAAAACAGATAAAAGAGCACAAAAATACTAGTCGACAGAGAGCAAATTCTTAGCTACACCACACTATACTATATTCCAGCATAGTCACCACCATTAGCTATACATTTCTGCCAGTGATGAACAAGAGCCTGAATGCCACACTCAGAACAATCTGCACCAGCAGAGGTGTGCTGTCAATGTCACCACTGCTGAAACGCACGACTATCACTTCACTGCGTTCACATCCACTCTCTGGTCTCCATATACATTCAGTAAGCATCGATTAGTGACAGCAATGGCCATTTTTTCTGCATGGAGCAATTCAATGGCACACCTTCATTTCATATGAGTTTCTATGTCAGTCACCATTTTGTCAGACTGACCCTCTACTGCCATCTGTCACACAGTAACAAAATGAAAAAAATATTGGTGGGAAGGTTCAACCTCTACACCCATAGCACCAACATCCACCCATGACATCTAAGACCAACATAACAAAATAGAAGCATTACTTTCAGAGCAGCTCTTGTATTTGACTAACCCGTCCATTTGACCATAGGTAATCTGTATCTACAATAACTACTCCCAGACTTGAAAAAAAATAAGAACACTCCACAAACACTGTATACTGGATTCAAGAAGAGTTAATATTTCTTCCACTGGCCCAATAGAATACTAACACTTCACAAGAACAGCTCCTAAAAATGAGGTCATTCTTCTTTGTGCTTGATTATGCCTAAATCTTCTAATTTACTGGAAACTGAATTGCAAAAATAAAGTCATAAGAGTTACCAAGCAGCTGAACCCTGTATTGAACTCGTTTCCTCAAACGCTGTTATAAACATGTATTTTGTTTATTGACTCTAAATGCAGAGAATAAATATAAGAGGAACTTTTAAGTTTTCCATATAAGGGTAAAAATGTTCTCTAGGCTTAAAATACTGCTGTCTTATTCATACCTATGGCAATGGAAAACTGCAGTGATGCAGGCATCTCTAGTTCTTATGTTCATCAACTAGATTTTCAGAAGGGTCCACTCAGATTAATAATTTTTCACAGTAGGCTGCAAATCAAACCATTACTTCCTACTCAGAATGCCTCAAAGTAGCTCCACACAGACAACTATAATGAATAGGGAATAAAGCCTGAAAATTGCTATTTAGCAGTTCTTAGTTCCTAGACATAGTAAAAACAAACAGGAAAACAGGGGCACCCTTGAGAGGAGGAGGAATTGTGTGCAATTGTGCCTCAGATGAGGAATGTAGAATCATTAATACTAGTTTATTATATGCTATTTTAATCTCTCACACCATGAAACACAAGAAGACGGCAGAAGAATCCAATAGTAACTGCCACAACATCATGCTGATTTTCATTAAATTTGTTGAAAGGGGACTCAGCATGGAATTATTAAACTGCTTTCAAAGGCAAATGATTAAAACGGCTCATCTATTTATAGCCATCATTCTCAATCTTTTTTTTTTTTTATAGTGACACCTGCTAGTTCCTGCTACAGTTAAGACTCTGTCAGCCTTTTCTCAATAACCCACTCTTTTCCTGTCTTCTTTACTGATAAAGGGAATTACCTTTAAAATTAGAAGACAATAAGAAATTATTTTTTTTTAAAAAGGAAGAAATCATCTAACCATCATCTGAGTGCTTTTAAAGATTGAAAACTATCACCAGTCCTGTTTTCAAACTGATTTTTGCATTTTAATGACCCAGATACAAACTCTGACTTTAAATAGCAAATTTCTGGAACAGCAGCTTTATATATAAACTAGATAAATAATTTGTATAGCTATATCACATTAAAACTTATGCTTATATGAACAGCAATATAGTAGAATTTTATACTTCTAAAAGAAAAAAATGTCATAAAAAATAAGTTTTTATTTTTAAGTGAATTTAACATTACCCTAATATGCTGCAATAGCATCTGTGAAAAAGGTTTTGAAAATACACAGTGTTTAAGAATGTCCTAAAAGTTAGTAACTAGCTTCCTATGGTCATTAAGCAAATTGTATCCTCTTACATTTTCCATTCACGTAATTCAAGGCAATCTTGGCATACCATAAAACAATGGTAAATAAACTCCAACGAAAAAAGTCAGCCAAGTCATCAGCATTTTCTTGCCTTATTTTTCACCATCCACACATTCAGTGCACATCTCTACCACAATAAAAAAGTATCCAAAGTATCCAAAGATTGATATTACTCTGAAACAAACCACTTCCTATGTGGCTTAGTAGTTATATATATTAGGGAAAAAAAAAAAGAAAACAAAAAAAAACACCTTAGGCCAATACCCAGTATTCTGCAAAGTTGTAATTTTATTTTTTTTTTAATTACTGAAAAATATTAAAGAGCTACAATTTTTTTTTTGGACATGGAGTTTCTAGCCAATACCTGTTGTCATTATACATCTTTCCCTTCCTGATTGCCAGTTCAGCTTCTTAAATACATTAAATACATTTGAGCATTGACTTCAGTCATTTAAGATTCTGCTATATCTTTTGATTTTTGTACATAACAATGGGATCCCTGAGACTTTTAGGTGCAAATATAATACAAAAACAATAAAAGTAGCTGTCAAAGTAAAAAAGTCAAAATCTATGAAATTTCCTGTTGCAAATCAGTAATAATCACTCCTAAGAACAGGTTTTATAATAAATTTTACAAGGCATTCACAGGAAACATTCCTGTATACCTCATTAGAGTATGCAGTGTCACAGGACAACAAATAATAGATTCTCCTCAAGACACAACATAGTGTAGAAATAAAAAACGTACTGAAGGCTTGTGAAGATATTAGTTACATTTCCAACTAGAAAAAAACAAATTATCCTCACTAAGGATGAGGTCACTGTATAAAATAAGACATGTTGCATGTAACTGAGGTGGTCGGAAGGGAAAGAGAGGCTACTTTTACACTGCCCTTGTGAGGCCCCATCATTCCTCATCTGTCCCATTTGTCTAAGCCTGAGGCCTCCAGTGTAGAACAAATGGAGAGACATTGGAGGCGGGTCCAGAGGAGGGCCATAGAAATGATCATAGGACTGGAGCACCACTCCTGCAAAGAAAGGTTGAGGAAGTTGGGCTTGCTCAGCTTGAAGAAGAGAAGGCTCCAGAGAACCTCTCACAGTGGTCTTCCAGTACTTGAATGCAAGTAACACTTTACATGATCTGATGATGACAGGACAAAGAGAAATGGCTTTAAAAATGTAGAGTGGAGATTTTGATCAGATGTTAGGAAGAAATTTGTAACTCAGAGGGTGGTGAGGTGCTGGGACAGGTTGCCCAGAGAGGCTGTGGGTGCCCCATCTCTGCAGACATTTAAAGGCAGATTCAGTGGGATTCTCGGCAGCCTGATGTAGTGGTTGGCAACTCTGCTCATGGCAGGGGGTGTTGGATCTGGAGGAGACTTTAAAGATCATCCAACATAAGCCATTCTATTATTCTATTATAATAACCTGTAACACTTACAGTAACTGAGTTCTTGGACACGTTCTTCTGAATTAACAGATAAACTTGCTATACAAGACACTTCTTGACGTTCACTTGTCTTTGTTCCTTTATTATGCTGGGGTTTTTCAGGTACTACTGCCACCTTTTCTTTATGCTAAATATTAAAATCAATTTTAAGTGTCATTATCTCTTTCTTACATACCAAAATGAGTTCACACACAGCCCACAAAATTAACACTCCTATGAATTTGAATCTAGCCCTCAAGAAATGAAGCTTGACACAAAATAATGTTCTCTAATTTGCAAATATGTTAGGTGGAAATGCTCTTGTGCAGCATGATTCACATTAATTCATTCCCTCTCTCTCTCTGCACGCATATTATTTTTTCAAATAACTAAGAGATATCAAGAGATTTCTCTTTCTCTTTGCCTTGCAGTTTCTCCACGTGTTCTATTCTGGCATATATTGGCCAATCACATAACGACTACCTATAAAGGTATGACACTAAGATAAGCAGACTGGACAATCTATTATGTGAGCACACCTAGACTGAGGATGAAGTCATTAGGTTTTCTAATAGAAACAGAATGCATGTTTCATTCAAGCCAAATTTAGAAAAATTTAAAAATATATATGCTTAATGACTTGTCATGACATCATTGACTTTAATATACTAGCATTATAAAGCTCTCATTGAGGTACAATTCACTGGTGCATTCATCCTGACTGGAAGCATTCAAGATATTGATGACAATACATTCGTTTAGAACTTTTACATTAATGAATATTTTGCAGTTTTTCTTTCAAAAATTTCTCCCTTTAAAAAAAAAAAAGTATTTAAACTTTAAAAATAAAACTGTGAAAGTAGTAGTGCTGTGGCTGAAGGATATGATGTAAGGTTTTTAGAAAGAGGCTTTATCCCATCACTTCTAAAAATATCACATAATCAAGAGCAAAAAAGCAAAGAGAATCAAGAGACAAAAACATTTCTTCAAGAAGAAGTTATGTTCAGGACCTTGAAAATAATCAAACAATTTCACTTACTCCAAATAACTGAACTGTAGTGTACTATCCGTTGATAACAATGCATTAATTTGTTCCAGATCTTAACACCATATTTATTTGCTATCGAACATCAAAGGTTAAATGCCAGTCTGATTATAGACTCCTAATGCTAGAATGTTACTTGTACTAAATCAGTTTCACTGAGCTACTTGAAATGGTACTTCTCACTATCTTTAACAAAGGATAAGGAACTAACTTCTCTCAAACTCTCTCCTTTGTAAAATCCTTATGTTTATACTGTAACAGTTAACTTCACATCTCATTACTGTTTGTTAACTGTCTATACCACATCACTACAATCTGTCTGGGTATGTTACAATAATCATCAACCATTTTCTGAAATAAATCACTTCCTCGAATCACAGAACTGATTATTCCTTGGGTAAAAAACAACACAGTTATTAATGTTTCCAACTTTCAATTTATTACATAAAAAAGCAACATCTAGTCTATTTAAAAAACAAACATGGGAAGGCACTATCAACAGAATTATTTTTTTTATTTGGATCCAGCATCCTCTTGTAACACTCTGAAGCAAATACCATTAGATTCAATTCCAGTATCATTCTGGATAAAACAAGAAAGTGGTCTTTCTTTGTGATCTGAACACTATATAAATTTGGTATTTAGATTTCAGTAGCATTTAGATTTGGGGCAAGTTGCTTTCCATTTATTGTTCACTCAGTTTTCTAATTTCTGCTAATAAAATGCACAAATCATTTATAATTCCAGAATAATTGTTGGTTAGAGATGTACGCAACTGTCTCTCTGACATCTTTAAATGTAAGGTTATGCAGGTAGGGTTTAATACTGCAAATAATGCTAGTATAATCAAAGCAAGTATTCTGAATTTGCAGAGCCTGTCCTTTTTATTTAGTTAATGCTATACAAGGATAAGCCATAAACCAAAGCACAATAAAACACAGGTTATTTAAATTATCTGATTTTCCTGTAACTTAGCTGTTCAATATGATATATTAAATATATGCACTATTGTGCAAAATTAGAAATACCTCCCTGGTTAGCTTTAAAAGCACAATAATGAGTCTGTGTTGAAAGAAACTCTTACAGAATTGTAAGATGTCTACCTGAGAAGTAATACAAATTCTCATTGCCACATACAGAGTTCAAGTCTTTTTTCCCATTGAAAGTATCTTTAACATTTTATGAATAAGAGCTATCATGAGCTTTGCATTTAAATGTGTGTAAATGGCAATTAATAGCAGGCAACTGCTGAGTTTAAATTGATTACTGTGTCTCATTTTGTGATAGTCTCAAATTTATCTGTGTGAGCATAAGTTCTGTAAAAAATAAATTGACTTTCTAAACAGCAAGATGAGAGGAACTTAAGCAGCTGGATGCTAAAGGCACAAGCCAAATTCTCAATGCATGAGATTTTGATCTTTTCATAGAGACTGGCATATATGCTTACGAGCATGAATAGATCATTATTTTTCCCTTCCTTTTCATGCATTGATGTTCAGATAAAAACAGCCTTTAAAGATACAGTACGCAAAATCAGATCTTGAAGTACAGAAACAAAAACATGTCCTAAGCATGGACATTTTCTAGTGGAAGTTGTCCCTGCCCATGTCACTAGGTTGGAACTAGATGATCTTTAAGGTCCATCACCACACAAACCACTCTGTAATTCTCTGAGGCATTCTGCAAAACACTTCAGGGGAGGGTGGAAGAAACTTGATTAATTTTTTCATCCCATTCCACATTAAAAGACAAGTTCTTAAGTTTCTACAGCTGCCTATTTTAAAGTCACGATGTTTCTTCTCACTCTACTTATTTCATTAGCGATGATATTAGGAAAGTACAGCTAAAACCTCCAGTAAAATAAATAAAATACCTTTTATTGCTGCTTTTATTTGATTCTTTCCCAACTGAAACACACTACAATTAATACTTGTCAGAAATAGCCTGCAACTAAGAAACAAAGAAAAAAATAATTGATTTATCTCCCATGACAATAACGTTGTAGAAATGTCTTCTAACTATTTGGGAATTAGGAATATGAATGTTTTACAGTTTTAGTTAAGATGCAATATGTAAGAACAGTAACCAAGATGAAGCACTTCTGCTATACAATCCCCATCCAGCACACATTGCCAGGACTTATCTACTCAGCTTGTGATGGAAAAAGAAGTTTCCACCTTAATAGTTGACACATGTACATAATAATAAGTTTTCTAATAGAGCCATTGCAACAATGATCCTTCCATTATTTTCTCACATACACAATTAGATACAAGTCATCTACATATAAATTTAAGTTCTGCCTATCGCACTTCCTTCCCTTTGAATCCTTAAGTTGGATTAAATGTTTCACATTGCTTCCCTGACTTTTGATGCATGCAACTTACACAAAATCCATCTTACGTATTACAACACATTCTATAAATAGTGTCACTAACCCAAAACTGCTACTATTAATGATTACTAATCATAAATTTCTTGCTAAAAATAAAATCATGAAAAAAGAGAAACACTAAAAGAACAGTAGGTCCCTGATTTACTTTTTTTAATGAATAACAGGTGGCTGTAAAATATTCAGGTGACATTTTATTTTCAAATACAGTTATATCTGCCTTTTAAATTATATATCCAGTAACATTCAGACTAATAACTCAGACTATTTAATTAATATTTGAAACAAAACAAAAAATTCATGGTCAAAAATTGTATGAATAACAAATATTATAATGCTAAAGGACTACAAGATACAATAACAAGAAAGTACTAAAAGAACCCACTTTAACCATTACAAAATGAAACTAAGTTTTCGACTATTGATGAATAAATACAGAAACTTCCATGACAAGCAAACATCAGGGAATGGAAAAAAACAAAAACAAAAAATTAAACTGCTTTTCTTCAATGCTTCTAGAATCGTGAAAACTGAAAAGAACTTATACTCAGAAACAAAAGCTAGAATCTGTTTTAGAAATAAGTCTTATGTCAAGTTGAGCATGATTATTCCCATGCTATCTTAGTTTTCACAAAAAATGAAGAGTTAAAATTGATATTGGGAAAAAAAAAAAGAGGAAATACTGTTAGAATGGCTAGAAGTTGCAACTGACCAAAATAAGCATTGAATTGATAACTACCAACTTCTCTCACACAATTTTCAGCAGAAACAAAGTCTGCAAATGTATGTGTGCGGCACTCATGTATGTGAGAAACAACTACATTACATTATTCCATTACTTTAAAAGAAAGACTGGTCCTTCCCCCTTCCAGTGGTGACCAATAGTAACAGTTACAGGAGTTGATTAGACTGTCTTATAACAACTGTTTATACATTGCTCTGTCCTGATGCAGCTTCTAGTGAAGAAGTAAACATAACTGATCTCAATCAATCATTGTTAATGTATTATGTACAGTTTAGAGAACTTGCTGATACAAAATACTGTAGATGATTTGCTTAAAATTTTACTGCAGTTTTTACTAAACTTGTATTCCTTTGCCATTTTCTCTCTTGCTCAGTCAGATATGCATTAATTCAGATGTGTCTCAAAACCCATTTGTTTTGATGCATAAACTGCATCAAAGTAATAGTTGGGCCAGCTTCTGTACTCGTAGAAGATACAAAAGTAACCCATTTTTAGTTTAAAACCTTTAGAGATCTCTATTTCTTCAGGATATGTACTTCTGAAAAGATGTTCACTAATAGCATTCTATTTTTATTAGGAAATCCATCCAGATTTTTATACATACAGGAATGATCAGCCAGAAGCCATTGTATTCCATTCTTAGGAATTTGTTGTCAAGCAAATAAGAAGGCATGAAACTTATGACTTCAGTGCAGTTACTGTTAGCTGCTATCTTACAATTAATCATCATGACAGAACATTTATGTTACTAAGTTTAACCTCTGAACAGCAGACATGAATGAGAAACAAAACTGGCATTTGTGGCTGGCCATCCACACAGCAGGTTAACTTTCTGTGGTCTGGACTTTAAAAACAGCAAAGAGCTTTCTTTTGGGACACTGTTGATGCAGTGACAGTTACAATAAAGTGTGCTTATTACTAAGAGAGTATAGTGGCTGAACGAATCATGTTTAAATAACATTTTCAACCTTGTAAGGATAAAAATCCAACTCTGAACCTGAAAAAAAAGGTAACTACAACTCAGAATTTTTTAAGACAGAATTCATCTGTCAAATCAAATTACAAAGGAATTTCATCATTAATTAACTTTTTATGAAGATACTTAGATTCTGAGTTGGGCTTGTTTTTAAGACTCTGCATATTATTACTTTTTTTTTTTTAATAAGACCATCTCTATAGATGCTATGAAAAAAATAAGAAATAAATACAAATATACAAGGTTGAAAGTTTGTTTTTATCATAAGGCTAACGTATATAGAAAACATACTGTTTATACCACTGACAAAGAAAGGATATTTTTTGTGCACAAAATGCCAAGTGCCTGTGAAAACATTCATGATTACTTTTAACAGCATTAGCACATACTATTTCCCAAAATCAAACAGAGGATAAGAGTTTCCAAAAACTTAAGATTGGAAAGAAGCAATATCCAACTATGACCATTGTAGTTACCAAAAAAAAATTACTTATTTCCAGCAATATAATTTACTACAAAATGACAAAAATAAATGTAAAGCATTAGAGGCTCACAGATCTCCATTGCCATATGGTATCACAGCATTAGATGAACATAAAATAATAGCTACCTATTGTAAAGTTAATGGAGTAATTTATCTCTTAAAATGCATCTTTAAATCCCACATAAAATCATGCGAAAATTTCTAGGAGCTAAATACCTTAGTAAGCAGAAAGCCTCAGTTGCATTTGGCTTTACTGTTGTTGTAGTGCTCATGCAAGATGTATTTTCAAAGCACTATAGTCTCAACAAATAACCAGTGTCATAAATGCCAGACAATGGAAATTTTTATTATCTCTACCTAACAAAATTTTATGACTCAAGCAGACAATTTAAATGGTATTGTAATGGGACTGCTTTGCTTGAAGGAGGTAGGAATATAACTAGGATATGAAATAACAGAGGTAGATGAGATGGTAAAGTTGAACTGTGCAATCCTGCAACTGCAAATATACAATGAACCAGGGACACTCTGCAAAGCATAACACGTACAGATGTCAGATGGAGTACTTCCTCTCCTGAGTGGAAACTGACTGCTAAGAATATGGAGGCATAGTGGAAGTTTACCCTATGTATAAATTTCAACTTGAAGTGTCTTTTTCTGTCTTTTTCCTAGTATATATGTATTTTTTCCCCCAGAGTCATGAGGATGGAAAACTGAAGTAGATGTCTGGTAGGACCAGCCTATCTTTCACTTGAGAAAAACATCCTAAATTCCTCTTCATCTTTAATTTATTTATCACTGAACAAATGGTATTTCACTCAGATATCTCCAGAATCTCTCCCACGTGTGATCTTCATAGGAAATCAAAGGACTGATTTTTCTTGGCAGGCTCTTCTCTAGGTTTTCTTAAGAAAATATTTAAGATTAAAAATGTCTCTGGATCAGAGAGAAGCACTCCTCCCTCTTATATTTTCTGAAATAAGACTAACAGAAGCTTACCACGCAATACAAAGGGTATCACACCTCAACTATATATCCCATAAACAACATTATTTGTGCTATCCTACATTCATTTCAGCTAGAAATAAGTTAGCCGTCTATGAATTCTTTTTCTCCTTAGCTCCTCTATCCACCTTCAACTTGACAATAACCTTTCAAATATCAATTCTTACTACCAAATTTTGACAGTAAATGTCACCTACCACTCATTTAGTAGATAAGCACACAGTAAATAAAAGATAATTATAAATAATATAAGTAATTAGCAAATGCTTATATCTATATATGTATCTTGAAATATGTTTATCATTATCATTGTTTCTCAAACCTGTATTCTTCCATAATCATAAATGTATTGTTCTTATTTTCTAACTAATTATGGCGAAGTGTTTTCTTTAAAATTAAAAAAATTATTGGGTGAATGCAGGAAATAATGTAAGCGTTCAATAAAATACTAAGATTACCCTGAACAAGAAAAAAAATACAGGAAACCTGACACTGCCAATTGTAAAAAAAAAAAAAAGTTGGTTTGGGGTTTGTTTTTTCACAGTTTAAGCAGCTGTTTTAAACAATGAAAATATCCAAAACCTAATTTGAAGGCACAGTCATGCAAAAGACAGCAGCTGTAACCTCTGTATAGTAGATTGACAGTCTGTAAGTTAAAATTTTTTGTCCATTACTCCACAGTTTACAAAACAGTCAATCTGTAAGTCTTGGTTCTTCAATTAACTGAGCACGTGTTACTATATTCAACATGGCCCCAGAATGGTTCTATTAACAATTCAGTGTAAAAACAGTAATTCTGCCAATGTACTATATAAATGATTTAGCATGAAAACAGAAGCTACTGAACTGCTTACACCAGATATGCTTGAAGAGAGAACAGAGCTAGAAGCAATCCCGTTTCTAAATCACTCAAAATGCTGAAGATTTTCTATAGTTCTTGTTTTTAATATTTTACTTTTCACATACATTCACATCTTGAAAATTAAATGAAGTTATTGTTTTACAGAAGAATTATTTTTAATAAGAATAACCTTCTGGAGATTTTATTAAGTTGAAAAATTGCTGACACTAACATAGTCTAAGCCATTTTTAGAATTCTATTTACTCTTCCATGTGCACATTTCACACTCAGAATTGTTAGAATCTTCCAATATTGGAACAGGAAAACCTTTTTAAGAAACATTACTCAGAGTTCTGTTTTGTCATTAGTAACAGCCGAATTTCCAAATGACAAAAAGTTCAGCAATCTTTTACTTTCCACCCACATTCTCCATCATTACTAAAACCACTCCTACACTTTCCTTCCTTCAGATTTAAATATGACCTAAACATTATTAATAAAGACCATGTAACTTCTGCAAGTTGCTTTTCATTAATTGTTTTCCTCCCGTCTTTCATAGAAAGTTGTTCAAATTCAACCCTGAGATTCTTGTTGTTTCTTTGTTTCTATTTAATTTCATCTCTATCACACTACCATTGATTTTTCCCCTCTGCTCTCCTAAGGCTGGGTCATTTATTCAACTATTCTACATGTCTAGAATATTTCTCTCACCAGAAACACTTCTCTCTTTCTCCTTAAAAACCCACTTACCACTTGATCAGTCTTTGCATTGTTTGATATCTTCTGAAACTCTTCACTTTTATTTCTTTGTTCTTTCTTTCCATTAGCTTGCTGTTTGATAGACTTAAGCATGACTGAAGCACTCTAAAATCTAAATTCATCAAATTATAATCTGCATTTTCATGGACTTTACTAGTAATTCAGAGTGTATCCTCTAGAACACTCCTGTTCCTACTGCTGCTTAATCCAAAAAAGGTTGCTACCTCCATGAAGTGATATCTAGAATGCTACTTTTCCACTGCATTTAAAATGTGTTGACAGTATTTTCAGATATTGATTATAGTTTTAAGTAACACACTGTTAAAACCGAAATCATCTTGTTACTTTTTCCAACTAAAGAAATTAATGTGAGTTCTCAGGCTTTCTCCTTCCTATAAATATGGTTCCATGCATAATCTTAGACTAACTCTTTACTGAGTTAAGGTCCTACTGCACAAATTCCCAAAGGCAGTAAAAGACTCATCCACGTTTACATTACATAGCTGAAAAAGAGAAATAAGAATTCCTTGTGTCATATTCAATGGGTGTTGGCAGAAATAAGACCAAATATTAAATTTTCAATGTATATGAAAGTACATAAATCACCTGAATTTTTTATTTTTTTCAATATTAAAATTAATATAATTTCTACATTGACTTTATACCAAGTATAAAGGATATTTTAAAAATATTTGGAGTTTGATTTACATTATTTTAATTATATTTAGCATTATTTAATCTTCTAACCCTGCAAAAGAATTGAACCAATTTTAAAATTTTTATTATTTTTATTCATCCATGTGCACTAACAACAGTACGGCAAAACAACGTTCTGAAACATTATTGCATACTCTTCTTGTATCCATTCCTTTACAAAACATTATAATAAAAATTCATTTCTCATTGAAGAGAACTGAAATGTGTATTTATTTTAAATCACTGCCATTATAGTGGTTTCTTTACTTATAGATGTATTTATTTTTTAAAGGTGATTATATTCAAAAACATTATTTACTGCAACACTGAACTTATTTCTATATATCTGATATACTATAAGATGCTAATAATACCAACACAGTTGCCCCACTACTTTTGGTCAGATGTTTAACCTTGAGCTACTGAAAACACATATATATCTTCATGCTTACATAAGTTGTTTGTGGAAGGTTTGGGACAAAGAAGTTACAAAATTCGCCATTCCCAGAAAATTCAACTAAAATATGACACAATAAAAGTGATTTGTTGTTTCTCACAGAATAACTTTTTTTTATGTGATTAATAAGCAATTGTGCTGAAATTGTAATATACAAAATAAGTCAAAAAGAAGGTCACTTTTTCAACTGGTTAACTGGTAAACAGATATGACAGCTAGAAGTGAAATTTATGCCATAAATACACCGCTTTCATGTTAAATAAGCTCTAATTATTTTAAGAAAAAAAACAACAATATTTAAGAAAAAATATCAATAGTGCTACAGCTAACTGCACTTGATATGTGATGCATGTTACCAGAGCTATCATTATTTGCTAACTACATATTCTAATTCTTCTATTTATTAGAACGTTTGGACAAATAATCTGACGATAACCATCAATGATAGAGGTTGTTTCAGATAGCTGGTAGCTAAGAGATTTTTCCATTCCCCCAAGGCAACCCACTCTGCCCTTCTAAATAGTTTCCCATTCTTTCCTATCTCTATTCTGCCCATAAAGCTTTCCCTAAAAACATGAGAGCTTTCCATGACTTGTACACAACGCATCTAAGTGTGCAAAGTAATTTCCTTCAAATGTCTCAATGGCTTCTTATGATTTCTCACAAATGAGAATGTACCAACCAAAGTCTTTCCACAGTTGCCACAAAACAGCCTCCTCAGGGATTTTTATATCTTGCAGTTCCTGATGAAATATATAGTCAAATGTTTTTCAAAGTATCACATCAATTAACCTCGTACTAGAAACTTCCTAATATATGTATCTTTGTATCAACTCCATAAGTTGATACAAAGCATTAAAAGTTTTGAAGTTCAGTAACTCCACCAATTCCCTCTATCACTCAATCAGATAAAAAAAAATAAATCAGTATCTTAATTACACTCATGAACTAACTTTCAGAGAGACTTCATTAGATGGATGATTGTTTTGTGTGACCTATTTCAAGAGTAAGATGATACAATTAATGATCTACTAAAATATGATTTATTGGTTTTCTAGGCAGCTCAGTAACATACTATCTTCTTCATTTTTGTATTAATTTGAATTAGATGGTCTTGTTATGTGGACTTAAAGGCTGTGATGTAACACAGATGAAGTGGAACAGTACTCTCCTATTCACATAAAAAAAATTATTAAAAAAAGTAATGAAATTAAGAGATCATTAAAAGGCCAAAATTATTGTAAAACCTTCATTCATAGAGTATGCAGAATTGTCTGATACAGACATAAAAGACTTGTTCCATGTACAGTACTTCAATTAACTGAACACTGAACATTTGTGACACATCTCAGGTCTACTTTAGACCAAATAAAATACACTCTTTTTCCACAAATTATAAGATGGTTAGGTCACTAACTTACATTTACATGTCTATGGTTGCAGGTTAGTTATCCCTGCCCCAGTGCCATTTTCAAGGAAACACTGAAATCAAAAAGCTAGTAGTTGTCTTTTAGAAGCTGAAGCAAGTTTTCTTAATCTTTTTGACATAAAACAAGAACATTTCAATATTTCAATGTCTTAGTTCTTCAGAGGACTGATTTTTTCAAAGTTATAAATGACCTAACATGATTAGAAATAAAACTAGTGCAAATTCTTTACTGGTACACATAGTTATTTGCTATTAAGCTACAGGAAAAAGGGAAAATGTGATGTTCTCTGTCTAATTGCAGGTAGCTCTTATTAATCAAAAACAACAACGTAAAAACCTCTGAACCTTTTTCTTGCTGAAATTCATTATCTCAATAAACATGTTCTTGAGAATTCAAAAGTACAAGGAAGTTCTTAATGGACTATGCAATTACTAGCTTTTCTAGTAATGGCAATGAAGTTTAGAAGAAAGAATCAAGCCATTCAACATTCTTTGTACCATCTTGCTTCTATGAACTCATAATAATCTCTAGGTAAATTAGGAAAATGAATTTTCTGGTGGTCATCTGGTCAGGGATGTCTTCAGGGGCATTTCCTCTTTCACGTAAGCTTTATATACCAGTGATTTGTTCCTCGTGGGAAAAAGGTCTCAGGGCATAGAAATCAAGTGGCAAGCAACAAGGGTTGCTCTGAAAGTAACGCCTCCCATTTTATTATGTTGACCCATAACATCACATGCAAGTGCTCTTAAATACTTGATCACTGATCAACAGTGATTAAAAATATTAACAAAAAGAAAGAAAGAAAATGAATTACTTTTGATAAAATATTCTATTTTCACATGTTTTTCAATATGTTTTACTACAGATATCATTGCACAGAAAATTTAGAAAGTCAGTGCTGGTCTTCCTTCAAGAATATTTTTATTTTTTTCAGTTTGGCTGAGATAAGGGTATATAAGAATTTTGCTGCACCAACCCATTGTCATTCAATAATTTCAGAACAAAAGAAAAATTGCAGTAATCTAGGAATTTTACTTACCACAGCAGCTGCTGGTGTTTTTTCTCTGGTCAGAAAGACTGGTTTATGGTGTTTATGTAGTTTTTCAGCATTTCTGTTGATCTGAAAATTATAGAGTGTAGAGAAACGTTAGAATTTTGGAAACAAATAATGTAAAATTATATTTTATTCATTTACTTCATATGACCTCTATTAGCATTAGCACTAATTATCTAAAGTCAATTTTGGTTTCTGCACATCAGGTAGGTCTTAAATTTTCTTTGAAAGTGAACACAGATTATACTAAGAAAATTGTAAATATCAAAACTCTTGTAAAATTAAACAGCTATGGCTATTACAGAAATGCCAAAACTCTTAACTTGTATGATTCATGGAGAATTTTTTACATATAGAAGCAAAAGTAAATGCCTACTACAAGAATCAGGAAAAGGTAAAAACACTGAATCATAGAATCAGTCCTCCAAGATCATCAAGTACTACCACCCACATACCACCAGTATTTCCACACTAAACCATAACTTTACTACAACATCTAAACGTTTCTACAACTCCTCCAGGATGGTGATTCAGTCATCTCCTTGGGCAGTCTGTTCCAGAGCTTAATCACACTTCTGGAGAAGAATTTTTTCCTAATACCCAACCCAAACCTCTCTGGGTTCAACTATTGCCTCTAGTTCTATTACTGGTTGCATAGGAGAAGAGGCCAATCCCTACCTAGCCATAACCTCCCTTCAGATAGTTTTAGAAAGCTATAAGATCAAGAAGAAAACATAGAAACTCTAAATTTCATTTTAACATTGTAGCTTCACTTTTCAAATTATGTGATGTCAAACTAAACATATTAAAAAGATAACTTCTTTGAACTTTTGTGTGAGAATATGGAATACATTCACTGAACTTGATACTTTCAGAGCAACCTTCATAAGAAGAAAGCAAGAACAAAAACTCTGAAAAACAAACTTTGAGCATACAATTATCAAATTTTTCATCAACAGCTTAAATATTTCCCTTCAGTAGATGACAACATAGACAGAACTAGGCCATAATATGTACTTTGACTCTAAGACATATTATGCAAGTTAAAAATACATTTTAAAGGATTATAATCTGCAAGTAGAGATACAGAAACCGTAACAAAAAGCAAACAGGCTATACAAAAAAATTTGCATAGGAAAGCAGAAGAGCCTCAAAACTTGTGATTCCAAAAACAGCTGGTAAAAGGTCTGATTGAAAACCATTCTACTTCTTCTCTGGCATTTATATAAATTCCCAAATCATAATTTCCTCTTTCAATTTTAAATGCAGAGGAAAAAACTAAATTTAATGTCATTGTGATTCAAATATTACCTGCTTTATATGACAAAAAAAAAAGATGTCAGAACTTGCTAGTTTTGCCTTTAAGCTCACTTCAACAAAACATAATTATGCAAAACCAGTTACTCATTTGAAATAAAAAATTATCATAATTTCCATAGCTCTCAAGATTTATTTTGCTTTTTTTACTTTCCTGGTCCTTTACAGCAGAGTCAGGAGTATTAAAAAAAATCTTGCTTTTGTAGAAGATGTAAACTTCAAAGAGTTGAAGATCTAAATATCTTGTAACATACATTCTTAAAAACATAATTTTCAATACCATAGACCAAAATGTTACAGAACACAGGGACTGAAAATAGTCAGCATGCTTCTGTAAGTTTAAAACACAGTTTTATTTTTTATTTTTACATTATAATAACATTACTAATAGTAGAACTTCAAAAGTCAAATTAGCTTATTCATACCTTGCACAATTTCTGAGACTGGGTGTGTAATTAAATCTAAAGATGACATTGACATTACAGTGTCATTCAGAAAGTATTTGTGAGTATTTCACATTTTAACAGGTGGGGCATTAATACAGGCAAATAAAGTAGCATGGCAACCCTGGCCACAGCAGGGAATTGGAAGTAGATCATTTTTAAGTTCCTTACAAGATTGGCCCTTCCAATCCAATCCATTCTATGATTCCATTATTTATCTAGATGGCACAAGCAACTGGCCCACAAGAACACAACTGCTAAATATTCCAAGAAGAGTAAAAAGTGAGCTCTGAGAAAACAAGTTGCAGATGACTGGCATGGTATACACGCACTTTAGGACAGAAAAACGTGAAAGTACATTTTACAGAGATATTCTATATTTCTGCCCTTCAGCCTTTTAATCACATAACACTTCTGAACTGGTGTGAGAAACAAACTTTCCAGCAAAGTCAAAATAATTTGCTACTCAGGTATTGGCCTAAGTAAAATACAAAGATTATAATATTTAGTATTTTATATTCAAAACTATAGAGGTCGTATTTTGGAGAAACAGCTTTATTTAATACAATCCCTAAAATAGAAAAAAAAAAAAAAGTTGTCCATCAACCACACATGCTGTTTATACTGCTTCTTCATTAGGTAGGAATCCTGCAAGTAAAGTAAGCCAAATATACTACTATAAATTATTTTGCAGAGATAGAAGTGTGCAGATATCCCAGGAACCCAAGATAACATTGAGTTGAGAACCACATTTACATCCTTTGGTCAAAATTCATTATGTGCATTTTCTCTAATTCTTGTTTTCCTTTCAAATTAATTTCACATTTACTGTATTTTCAATTACAAAATTAATTACTAGTGTCCTAGAATAGCAGTCTTACCAATACAACGTTACACACCCTGAATGCCACTATTTGGATTAACTGCCAGTCTCTTGTTCTTTCTAGCCTAGAGTCTTGAGCAAATCAAAAAGTAGTTTAACCAAATGGGATCTTTTCCATGCTTGATGTTTTGTTCAAGGACTTTGGAGCCATGTATGGTTCATTATATGTGCCAGGAGTTTGTGAGATTGATTTCACAGGTAGAAATCTCTAATGAAGCAGAAGGAAAAAAATATATATATGCCAATGATAGCCTACAGCAAATACAGAAAATATAAATAAGTCCTTATATCAGTACAATATTCTTTCTTTATTTACGAATGCAATTTAGAAACTGTGACAACTGCCAGGTTGAATCTTTCTGGTCATCACAGAAGTGATCTTAAGCTATGTATTAACTGCAAACATTAACACCACTTGTTTCTGCAGAATACTTTGTATGCATGTCCATAAATACAAAACTACATTAATATGCAAGATTATTTTTTCAGTCAAACAGTGTATTTGTGGTATAGTTACCAGCATACCTACAAAGCCTTACACATAATAGAAATGTTATACCTTCAATTTGCAATCTACATCATTGCTGATTCTATACATAATGCACACTGAATGCAATATCGCAGAAATCAAGGTACTCTTATACCTATGTGTTTACATACCTCAAGTTAACTAGAAGACACATTAGCACCTGATATTAATCCTTGGCATGGATCACAATCCCTGACCAACTTAAATCTCTACATTTAGATGCAATGTAAGCTACATGAAAGTCCCACTAAAAGCTGTAGTTTTCCTAGGTCACATGATTTTTAAAATCTTATTCAAATCTCCACAACTAATATTCCTCCATGAAACCACTTTTCAATATCAATGCAAACAAGTTTAGGCATGCACGCTTGGGTTTAGACTTTCATTGTATTCAAACTCTGTTTCCCATGAATTTTATTTTCATAAAATCATTGCATTATGCTTCAGAAACAAAGGAGGTGAAAAATCTCCGAAGCTGCTAAAATACAGGAGTTACAAACAATTCAGAACCTAGTTACTATGCAAATATAATATAGTTCTATATAACAAACACAGCACGATTATTTTGGAATTGAAAAATTATAATCAATAGGGCAGAAATCTTACAGTAAATTTTGGCAGACTATTAATTGTGAGAAAAAACTGCCTTGATATTGATAAACTAAACCAGAACTTTCAGAAGAGAAACTTCCTAAATGTGTTGAAGAAAAGCCAGGTGTACTCATTCATTTATAACTTCAAATTACATTATTAGTAAGAATAAAAACAGAAAGATGATTTAATTGATAGAAATAAATCTGGGTTTTGTCCCCTCAAAAAAATGAGGTAACTTATGCCACTAAAGACAAATACAGATAGGAGAAAAATAAGCCTTTGGAGCAAAACTAGGGAAAAGAAGAGATGACAAGCAAAGGTTTCCTCAAAACTATATTGTAATATATATGTATTGCCAACTTCATATTTGCTGAGTATTTCCTGATTATTTAAAAAATCGGTTTTTACATTTGATTATAGTCATGAAAAATACATTTGCTTAGAGGCTCATAACAAAAATATTATAAGTACTTTAAACATCCTGTGTTTCAGAAAGGCAATAAACAACTCAGTTACAATGCAGTTCAGCACCAGACCTATTGCTCAGTGAAAACTTCTTCTTAATATCAGACAGCAATCACTGTAAGACTATGCACTATACACATTACACTGCTTTACACACTGAAAAAATGTTACATTTACCTGCCACCATGCCTTCAGATCACACATATACGTACTATACATTACCTAAATTACACCTATAACTACTGAAATGCTTGCAAAACCTCCTCCATGCACTGTACATAAAAAAAGCAAGATTCAAAATGATTTACATAAGAATTTTCAAATATGTCTATATATATACACACATATATACACACTATATGTTAACAAGTGTATACAGATGTTTGGGTCCATAGACACTTTTACGTCTGATGCATTTTCATATAGATCTCAAACATCAACAGACTACAAGAACAGATTATTAAAAGCAGTCATAAAACACTACAATTATTTCTTGATGGTTATCTTACCATTTTACTATTCAGGTTATTACAATACTTAAGCCACATGTTTTTCTTTCCTTCTTATTTTGAGCTATGAAAGAAATGAATCACATGGAAATCTACTTTTCTATAACAGATTTCTGAAAATAACTTTTCATGTTGTCCTGGAAAAGTACACCTGTCTTAAATCTGTCTATTTGTGTCAATCAAGAACTGCTTGATGTATGTACCAACTTAAAGTTTAAATTTAAAGTGAAGCCTGATATATATTTCAATTCAATGAATACTTAAACAAACCAGACAATGTGAGGATTGATATATGGAGTGTTGAGAACTCTCCAAGATCTTACTAAAAGGCTGTTCTACAGCCATACTGCCATTTGCTACAGGCAATGCCAATCGTCGCATCACATTTAAATTTTCTGGGTTACTAACTAAACCACTTGCATAGTTCAGTAGTTACAAATATAACCACAAAAATACTACAGTTTTACTTAAAGTGTTCAAATCTTTGTTTTGACTCACTTATTAGAAGAATTTACTGTATAACTAGGATTTAATAAAAAGTCCTTCAACTCACATATGCTCCACGTTTCTAAGTAACTCCAGTGAAGTAGCATGGATCGTAGCGCAAACAAAAATATACCACATGATCCTACGTGAATTGAAACAATTAAATGGTGATCATTCAAGATACATCTCAAATATATTAGAGATTGCATGAATCCATTTTGCTTTGGAGAAGACAAGGTCAAATCTAGAGGTTAACATGGCAATCCTCCAGAAGAGCACTGTTTCGGTTTTTTGTTGTTATTGTTAGAATATAAACGTAACAAAATAAATGAATACTAAATCTCTATGCTTGAACATAAAGCAAAAGGGCAACTTCTCTAGCTGTCTCCATTCTACCTCATAACACAAATCCCTGCAATAATAAATAGTATTTTGTTAGCTAATTTATTGAAAACTTGTGCAAAGCAGGTTGAATAATTTAATCCAAAATTTGTCTACAATTATCAACAAGTGTCATTGTCTTACATTTTTAAAAATTATTAGCACATGCAGCATTTGGTGTTGGTATTATCATCATTATTTGAGCCTACATTAATCACATTTTAACTGCACAGTAAATCATATATTAGAAAAAATGAAAAGAAAATGTTCCTTTTTAAAAATATTAAATATGGAACTTCTGTAATACAGGATTTGTGTAAACTACTATAGCATTATATGCTTACTACTTAGAACAAAACACTCTAGTACTTTTATTGAACTATAATTAATGATTGCTTCATAGTGCTTCCTTTTCATCTTTCAAATCTGAAAAGATTTTTCATCTGCAAAACTTCATGCTACTGCAACATTAATTTACCTTAACCTGAATCGATAAGTATTCTGTGTTTAAAAATATTTAAAAATTTATATAAGACCTACATTTGTCCTAGCTAAAGAAGACAGAAAATCAACTGTTGATCATAACAGTAAAATGAAAAGAAGCACCTAAAAATGATGTACATGGTAAAATTAATTTAAAAATCCAAATCAGAAGTATTTGATAAAGACTATACAAACCGCAATTGTACATGCAGCATCATTTTAAGTAATAAAATAAATATTTAATCTAATATCTATGCACAGAGCTCTTTTTAATTTAGCTTGACCCTCTTGCACCAGTTCTGAATTTGAATAGCAGCAAAGGATGTACATACACATTCCTGCCAGCCTAGCTCAATTTCCAGTCACATCTGTTAAAAAATGTAAGAACTGACAACTGGCATTCAGAACCATTTACAGCAATTCAGAAGAAAATATATTTTGAAGACTCTGAATAACACCTCAGCTAGGTGAGTTTCATTTATAGTCATAATGCATTTGTTGCTTAAAATATTTAACATAGGTGGGAGCTGAAGCATTTTAACTCTCAAAGTTATACAGTCTCAGATTGATAATGCACTTAATGGATAATTAAGTTCGTCCACTCCTCCTACAAACCTTAATGACCCACTAGGTTCCTAGCTAGATGTGAGAAGTACTCCAGAAATTGTAACACCTATTGCAAAATCACTTTATGATAATTTAATTCAAAAGAATGTCAATCACAACTATTTGTAGTGAACATTAATGAGCAATACTGACCCTCTCTGACAATATGCCTCATGTGCAATGTTCTCTCCCACACTGCAACTATTGATTTTTCTTCATTGCCATATCTTAATTACCAACTAACACTACCCATGAAATGGTGTAGAGCCTGTAAGATAAGAAACATAACTTAGAAGGGTATAGCAAAAAAAATCTTTTCAGAATTTCAAACATTTACAAATTTTACTGAGTAATGTCTGAATGGGTACGTAAAACACACTGATATGTTAGACACAATGTGACCTCAGCATTCTCGGNCCAGGATCTGGAAGACAACAGAATTTGAAAATTCCTGCAGATAGCAGGATGTTTCGGTATATGACAAATGCAATGTTATAAATGAATTAGAAGATACTGTTTATAATAAAATTCTACATGTCAAACATTTTCCAATATTTAAAAATCAGCAGCACGTTACCTTCAAGGACCATGTATTTTTACTAAGAATTTGCTTTGACTATTAAGATCTGATTATATTACAACATTTTCTTAAAGTCTAGAAGTGTTTTATGCAGATCAGTCACTCCAGTAGTCAAGAATTAATTTTGTTCTGAGCAACTCTGCTATAAAAAGATTTGCTTACAGTTAGTGTTTTACAGATTTTAATCATTCACACACTTTCCATCCTTTCATTAAATTGATCTTACGATACAATGTCTTACTGAACCATCCATGATGAAACAAAACACTTCAATTATTTTATTAGCAGCAGAATTTTCTATTTTAGAATAGGTGGGAATACGTATCAGACAAAAATTTAAGACTAGTAAAGATTCTTACATATTTAACCATAAATTGGAGATTTAATATAAGTTCTGCAAATGTTTTTATTCTGTTAGACAGCAAAACATGAGAGAACAAAAAGATTTGCTTATGACATTTTAATGGCTCAAAAGAACCTAGAATTATATTCATCAATGGAAATACAAATTAGGCAGCTCTAATTCTGCTTCTACTGGAGTGATTTCTTTCTTACAGAAAGCGTCACAGTGTGGATGTATGAGAACACTGAACCATTCCAACAATCATTTACAGTATTTTTTGTTTACAACACAAAAATGTTTTGAATGTTAAAAGTTATATCTAAAAAGCTGTGAATGTCTACATACAGATCATTGAAGTAAATTCTTAATATGACACATTAAGGATTTAAGTAAGCCTTTTCATTCATATTTTAATGAAGAAACAGCCCTAAATTTAAAACAGAAGTGATCACAAACTGGCTTTCAAGTAATCTGCAATACCTTTATTTCCCCCCAAGAAAATAAACACTTCAACAAAACAATAAACCAATACTGTAAAGGCAAATATACATAAATGCCTGTATCTGTTTAACATAAATAACTCAAGTTACACATATAGACATACTTAACAGTAACGTTGCCATTTTTATCACAGAGAAGGACATCTCTTACAAGAAACTAAGCATACACATAACCTTTATTTTGGTTTAAGTATGGTAGATTACAGAAATAGCTGAAAGCTGACATAAGAAATCCAACATGGAAGGAAATCTTCAAGTATTATCATCATACACATTTACCACAAAATATTTTTATTTCTAACTTTAATGGGGATTTGGTCAATATTTCATAAGCAGAGAGGAAAAAAAGAAACTTTTGATCAGTAGTGAAAAAAATTTTAAAGGAAAAGAAGAAAATGACATTTCCATGGGCACCTAGTCCTCTTAAACAACTTTGAAAATTTCAGCCTGATACTGTATCTCAGAGATTTACCAACTGGATTTCTTTGATAGCTAGAAACTATGGTGCAGGACTACAGAATTTCGAGGAGAAACTTCAATAAGCAACTTATTCTCTCCAATTGACAGCAAATTTCTATGATTTCTTTAATCTTTGATGAGATCATCCATTAATGTAACTGTAACTATGTGTTATATATACAATAATAACCAAAGAACTTCACCACCATCACTAAAATAAGATGGGAACAGTTTTAGCCTGATGCTTTCAAGTGCAAATTTGTCATAAAACTATTTTAGTTGGAACCAATACTCACTCTTCAACAACTATAACCAAAAAAAAAAAAAATTGTAACATCACTGACTTAAATTTTGTTTTCTACTACAACATGGTGTACTAAATTTTGCTAAATGAAAAATTCCCACATAGCTGCTCACTCATTCTCCTCAACCCTATGTGAGGCAAGACAAAGAAAATATGACAAAATATTAATGGTACTAGACAGGGAGACTGCTAATCAATTACCATTATAAGTGAAAGAGATGCAAGCTGGTGAAAATGTAATTTACTGCCACTTAAAATAGTTACTAGTATCACAGAACCTAGAATATATAAACTTAGAAAGGACCCATAGGTATCACAAAGTCCAACTCCTGGCTCAACAAAGGATCATTCAAAATTCAAGCCCTGCGTCTGAGAGCGTTATCCAGACTTACTAAACTCCAGCAGCTTGTGGCCATGATCACTGCCATAGGGAGTCTGTTCCATATGTAACCCACTCTGGTGGAGAACCTCTTCCTAGTCCCCAGCCCGACTCTACCCTAAGTGTTTCTCTGCTATTAATCACTCTTTTTGTTCCCTTCTTCTCTGCTTAAGGTTTTCTGCCCTTTTGTAAATGTTTTCACAAATACTCCACCAAAATGGTGCTCATCAACACCCCACAGTGGGTCCATCAAGGAGTTAGCTAGAACTAGCTGCCTCAACTGCAAGGAAACCCTTGAACCCCTCCTACAAAGGTCTCCTCTGCTACAAAAACATTTTTAAACATACTTGTATCAAGTAACGGAAACACTGGTAATACTGTAGCACCCCAAATGTTGTCTGACTGCAACCAATAGCTTTTATTATTTCAAACTCATGTCTCAGCTACAGCTGCATCTAGTGATCTTATTTATTTTCTTATGAAATAGGTAGCTCACAGTTACAGCATGGTTGCATTAATGTTACCTTGAAAAACTGTAACCAGAAAATTAAAAAGTTACCTTGCTTTCAAGTACACCAATTACATTACACAGATCTTATTTTGCTTTGACATTATGCTCTTACTTTGGTAACTTAAGGCTTTATAAAGGTCTCAATAGTTAAATGTTACTAAGTACTCTAAACAATATAAGAATTGGGGCCAGGTAACATTGAGTGAAAAAAAAGACATTTTTCATTACATGTTACTCATTTGTACTTCTTTTTTTTTAATAAACTCCCTGATAGTCAAGAAATGTTCATAATTCCCCCAGGAAGAGCTATCTGTAGCCTTAATGTCCACAAGGTTCAGCAAGACAGCCATTGTGAAAGAATGCACTGTGCTCCAACCCCTCCTTCTTTCTTGTCTTCAGAGTTTAGAAATACAACTTATAGATGCCAATAGTGGTGATGCAGTGGTCAGTACAGTATCGGTATGGTCTGGGAGACTACAAACATACTTGTCACAAAATTTAGAAATTTGCTGACAGAAGAACTTGCTCCTGACTGCTTATCTTGGACTTCACGATGTTTAAAAATCCAACCCCATGGCCAAGAAGAATGCTGATAAATGCCTCAGATGTAAATATTTGCCAGTGAGGAAGAGTTAAACATACAGCATACCCACTCACAAACTGAAGAGGCTCCCAAATTCCCAGAAGGAAAAATTAAGAGCCAGGATTATGACTGTTTTATTACTACCTGTGAACACAAACTGCTCATTTTACTTTAGACAGACAGTGGTTAATAAACAACAACATTTAGAATGTTAGAATACAGTCAGTGAAACAATCAGTAAAGCCTGCCTAAACAGGAAGCTTTGAAGAGCTAATATTCATCTATTTTTGAAGTTATCAACGTGTCAAAAATATCATTTCTTTAAAATGGTAAACTTATTTACCTAAGTTTTCATCATTTCTGAAAAACAACAGTTAAGTTGTAGGCAGAAACAAAGAACGGAAAATTTCATCCAAGAAACAAGATACTCTAAGAGTCTAAAAAAAAGTCTGAATTATATGAAAGTCTAAAGTCATACAGTTTCCAAGGCTTTTTTAGTCACAATATATCTAAAAAAAATCTAAGCCAAAAAGTTACACTGATTTCAATATCTATTTTTATTTTTTTTTTAAGTAATGTATTTTTCAAGAAAATTATTTTAATCGTTATAAAAAGGCCAAGCAGTCTTCACAAAGTTCCAGTAATACTTTGTGGTCAAAATACCTTATTTCTTGAAAGATTTCTTATGATAAACATGGAGTAATATTTTTTAAAAAAGGAAAAAAAAATAAAATTATAAAGGCAAATATGAAGTGATTATACTCAAAGTATAAGCACATACAAAGATTTGAAAATCTCACCAGCCATTGAAATGAATACTTTTTTCTTATTTNCCCCAAGTAAACTACTATTTTTATACACTGTGTCTATTTGTACTAGCTGAAATAGGATTCACTGTGCACAGTATTAAGTTAAACTGCACATTTATAAGCATTTTTCCCCACATGGAAGCAAACCTAATGAGTTTTGTACTCTGAAGAAGCCAAGTTCAAAATACCTTCAAGCACACAATCGCTTATCAGTGACCTTTCAAGATACTGAACAATGGAACTTTTCCTCCTGATCGAATAAGAATTGCATAAAGTATTCAGACACACGCCCAAGTTCTACTGGATGATCTCATCTGTCCAACCTTGGTGATTCAATGATTCTAAAAGTTCCAATTATTAAACCACCACATCAAAAGAATTTTTCATGACCTTATAAAGCATACACAATGTCAAACTTTAGTTCTTTACTATCAGTGATAGAAAGAAAATTTCTCATACTTCTCCAGTATTAATACAAGTATAGCCAGTAATCCACTAAAAAGCTTTAGACTTGTAGAACAGTAAGAAACATGTCATGTAGGTCCACCTGAACATAACCCATGACCACCAGATGGTGTAGTTTAACTAGATCTACTCAGGTGGGAAGAAACTAAGCTGCACCTAGTGCGATACAAAAGTGTCTAAAGCAGATTAATACTGATTTCCTAACTCCCATATTCTGAAACATAAGGCCTCCCTAAAATCTTCAGACTCACTCCAGTAGGTGACAAGTACAAAACCAAAAAGCTTGAAGAAAAATTGGTCAAAAGCTCCCTTCCTCCCAAACCAGACCAAAAGTACTGAAGACAAAAATTAGCAGTAGTGTTACATCTCACAGATTATTCTTGGACTCCAATATTCTTGTCTATGAGATACTTAGGCACAAATTACGGCATAGCTGCAGATATCCTACTTTTATTAGGACTTCTTATACAATGAACAATTTCTTNTAATACTTTGTGGTCAAAATACCTTATTTCTTGAAAGATTTCTTATGATAAACATGGAGTAATATTTTTTAAAAAAGGAAAAAAAAATAAAATTATAAAGGCAAATATGAAGTGATTATACTCAAAGTATAAGCACATACAAAGATTTGAAAATCTCACCAGCCATTGAAATGAATACTTTTTTCTTATTTTTAAGGTATGGAATTTACTGAGGCAACTAAAACAACAAATACTAAATCTTCTGATTTAACAAAATACCGTAAGTTCTAAAAACCTCTCAGGGTATACTGGACATAATGAATATCGCAGTATTTTGTGAAAACTACTTTTCCCTACAGCATAAATACTTCCTATTGGGATAATCATGTTCCATACTATTATGACATTTGTTTAACCATGTTGTTTGCTTATACATCTCCACCATTTTTTCAGCCTTTAAAGCATTTTCTCTCCAAAGGGATTGTTCCCTAAATGCATTACATTGACAGAACTAGAAACTGAACTTAGTGTTTTTATGCTCTAAGAACTGCCAGATACCGGTTTTGGTATTAATGACTTGAACAATACTTCTAGCCTTTAATGTTTTCTACTCTACGAAATTTAAAGCAGCTCAAGACAGTGTCAGTGACATGAACTGCTGAACTGTTGCTAAGAAGTTTATACATGCAAATACAGACAAAAGCAAACTACACTAAGCTCATTTCAAAAATTGTTGAAGCTTTGCTGACTGCAGAAGCATTTTTAAAGCTTTAATTGCTGTCAAATCAGTTGTCCTTAAGTATTAACAAATATAGCAAAATTAAATCCTAATCCCCACCCCACCCC
>VXAB01011544.1:1084550-1113001 GCA_013399175.1 Odontophorus gujanensis
CCCCAAGTAAACTACTATTTTTATACACTGTGTCTATTTGTACTAGCTGAAATAGGATTCACTGTGCACAGTATTAAGTTAAACTGCACATTTATAAGCATTTTTCCCCACATGGAAGCAAACCTAATGAGTTTTGTACTCTGAAGAAGCCAAGTTCAAAATACCTTCAAGCACACAATCGCTTATCAGTGACCTTTCAAGATACTGAACAATGGAACTTTTCCTCCTGATCGAATAAGAATTGCATAAAGTATTCAGACACACGCCCAAGTTCTACTGGATGATCTCATCTGTCCAACCTTGGTGATTCAATGATTCTAAAAGTTCCAATTATTAAACCACCACATCAAAAGAATTTTTCATGACCTTATAAAGCATACACAATGTCAAACTTTAGTTCTTTACTATCAGTGATAGAAAGAAAATTTCTCATACTTCTCCAGTATTAATACAAGTATAGCCAGTAATCCACTAAAAAGCTTTAGACTTGTAGAACAGTAAGAAACATGTCATGTAGGTCCACCTGAACATAACCCATGACCACCAGATGGTGTAGTTTAACTAGATCTACTTAGGTGGGAAGAAACTAAGCTGCACCTAGTGCGATACAGAAGTGTCTAAAGCAGATTAATACTGATTTCCTAACTCCCATATTCTGAAACATAAGGCCTCCCTAAAATCTTCAGACTCACTCCAGTAGGTGACAAGTACAAAACCAAAAAGCTTGAAGAAAAATTGGTCAAAAGCTCCCTTCCTCCCAAACCAGACCAAAAGTACTGAAGACAAAAATTAGCAGTAGTGTTACATCTCACAGATTATTCTTGGACTCCAATATTCTTGTCTATGAGATACTTAGGCACAAATTACGGCATAGCTGCAGATATCCTACTTTTATTAGGACTTCTTATACAATGAACAATTTCTTGAGAAATCGGAGTTGCATCAGTATTACCTCTTATGAATACTGCCCCCAAAAATAAATTTAATATTCAAAAAGGTCAGCTAACTTGCATGTCCTAATTAATAATATGCTGAATGATAGTTAATGATGATAAACTGTAGAAATCTTTCTAAAAGTATCAAAGCATTGGTCAATCTGCATTTAAGCCATAAACATTAGACATGAAAATGATTTTGAAATAATACTACTTCTAAAAGGTTCTCCTTAAGGAAATTATTTCCTTGCATTTATTCTTTAGTGTTTAGTTGAGCCACACAGAAAAGAATTCTAAGTGGTAGAAAACTGAAGTGTTGTTATCACTTTTCCATCAAAAGTTTTCACAAAAAAACTTCATCAGCCTCCACGGGGATATACAGGTAACTAATAGAGTATGGTTTTAAAACTATGTTAACATAATCTTATTTCATGCCATTCTAAATGCCATATTACATTGCTTCCCACAATAACATCTTGATGCCACACTAACACGAGTTTGACACCAGCAACTGCTGGTTAAATTTCTCATAAATTCCTAGAGTTTGCAAGTTCATTAGAGAGAATAACGTGCCTCCCACTTCCAGCAAATAAACAGCTCTCAGAAAGTCACCTTTTGTCAGATGAAAGTTAAAAAGATAACCCAGTGAAAAGATCAAGCAGTCATAATAAATATCTGCAAAGCAGCACTAATTTATCAGTAGACATATAGATACTAATATATATTTACTGATATATATTTTACTAATACTTACAATGAGATATTGCAAATGTATTTAAGTTTATTGATAAATACATTCATTCTTGTTTTCTCAATCCAAAAAGTTGAGTTATGAAATTTCATGTCACAGGAGATCATTTAAGCTTGTTTGAAATATATATATGTGTATATATACAATTTATATTTATTTATTTGAGTCTAATATACTGAAATAAAAAAAAAAAAACAGTTTGAATCAATAGAAGGTTATAAGCCAGAACATGAATTCCACTTGATGATCCCATCAGGACAGTACAAAGAACAGATGGGCCTGGACAGTGAGAGATGTTCATTCAAGATCATTGTTTCTGTCACTGGTAGGAAATGTGACCTAGTATATCAAATATCATCAGAATATGAATGTCACAAATCTAATGTATAAAGAAGGTCCTTGTGCAGATTCAGATCATGTTTCTACCAGTGTAGTATTTAAACAGAAAAATAGCTTAATATAGACATAAGAGAATTTTCAGGAAGATGATAAAGAATTTTCCGCATTTACAGAAAAGGAAGTTTGAATATTATTAACGTGCAACATATTATTTGAATTAATGAAATATACAGTTTTTAAAAAAAAAAGCAGCCACAGAACACTTCTTCACACAAACAAAATAAAAAGGAAATGAGCATACACTGAAAAACTGCATAAATAAGTAGTCTGAAGATAGGAGATACCAACAAATGGCAGATCAAACATAAATGTGACAGTGTTAGTAGCTGAGTATTCAAGTGCCAATATAACATTCTTTCAGAGATTTTATGTATTTTGTCTCATCAGGTTAAACAGTAGCAAACAGCATTCAAATGACATCTTTTCCATAAGGCTTTAGGATACAAGTTGACTAAAATTCATTATACAACCCACAATCAAATAAACACCTAAGTTTCAGCTAGGATGAATTGCCTTTTTCAGAGTGCCTGGTATGACACCATGTTTTGGTTCTAGGAGAAAAAAACAATATTGATAACACTGATGTTTATAGTTAGTGTTAAGCAGCGTTGTACAGAGCCGAGGCCACTCTCAGCAAAGGTCCAAAGAAGCTGGAAGCAAACAGGATTAGGACAACCGACTTAAACTGGCAAAAGGGACAGCCCATCCCATATGGTATCTTGTGGAATGAGTTTTGAAGGCAGTGGGAGTTCACCTCTCTCTCTTCCTCTGTTCAGGGGTTAGCTAGGCATCAGTCAGAGGGTGGTAAGCACTTGCTTGTGCATCACTTTGATACACATATTTTTCATAATAATCCTATTTCACTACTCTCTTAGTAAATAGTTCTATCTCAACTCATGAGTTTTACTTTGTGGGGTTGTTTTTTGGTTCTTTCCCTAATACCACTGAGAAGGAGAAGAAGTGACTCAGCATCACACAGTTTTTTTGCTCACCAGACACGTTAAACCATAACACTATCACTGGAAAATGACCACCATCTACTATTTAATAGGTAATTAGAAGTTAATTAAAATATAGTTCTTAGTTCTAGTAATATATTCATTACAGCTTTACTGTTAAAATTTATGTACTTCAGGTTCTCTTGGGTGTCATTACAAAGCATTTATTTTGACTTCAAATTTCCATATATGATTCTCAAACAATCACCAAATATAAAAGTAAAACATAGCCTTAAAAAAAAAAAAAACCTTGTTCCTGCTGCTAATTTTACAGTATACCAGAAAAAATTTCACAGATATGAATAATAATTAATAGAACCATAAACTGACTTATGGAGTGAGTGTTAGCTGTTGTCAAATAAAATTCTCAAAAGAATATGCAGTTTTTCTTTTTTAACACTGAAAAAGTAACTGCATTTGAATACAGCATTACGAAGCTCCTAAAATGATGGAACAATTAATATTGTTAAGTATGCATTGTCATACTCCATTTTCAAGTGCTAAACTTAAAATTGTTCATTTTGTCAACACATTAGGAAAACATAACAGTGTTTCTAATTAACATAGAGACATTTCAAAATTCATATCATTTTCACACATTCACATCAGAATGATAGAGGTAACTTTGGTCCACGTCAGAAAAGTTGAGCATTGGCATTGTTAAAAATAAAACCATTTTTAATGAGATAACCAAAGATGAGAGAGACAGAAAGGATGTGTGAAAGAACAAAAAGGGTGTAAGGCAAAACAATAGACAATAGTAACAAGTGAAAATGAACATGACTAGATTTTGAAGAAATCTAGAACACTGTCTGCTTGTAGAGAGGCTAGAAAAAAAAACCTACAAGAAGCAGAATAATGCTAGGATCTAAATCACCTTCATTTCAGGATATGTTGTAGAAAATTTGCAACATATAGTATGAAGTTCATATGGGATGAGGAGCATTAAAGAAGAGAAACAACTCTCCATTGAGTAAATGCTCTATTGTGTACCCTAAGGCAAGATTCTGAAGAAAACACAGTGTCTTCATATAACTAAAGACTGTACTGTAAACCACAGATGTAATGAGGTTATATTAGGGCTACCTGGGCAATCTTAAACCAAAGATAATTCTAATGGCTTCTGTAAGCAGTGTCAATACATGCAGATATCCTAGACAGGTGCAAAGCATGACCTTTACTGCTGGGCAATCTAGTTCCTAAATATACATAGAACATGTTAAAGACAGTACCCTAGTTCTCAAAAACAATGAGGATGAGTAATATCCAGTAGTATTTCCTGAAGCTACAGCAACAAATCCCATCCACCCTTTTTTCATGCTCAACAAAATACATGCCTATCAAAACAAAAATAAATAAATAAATAATACAGCAACTGCATGCAGTGAGATACTGCACTTTCCAAGAAGCAAACTTCTAACGTTCCCTTCATATGTCAAGCAGAATTAACTGTCATAAACTATCTGTACTGCAAGTATTCTGTTTGCTGTCCAATTCATCTGTTGTGCATACAAGTTACAGTTTTACCATGAATAAGTGTATTACTTTTGACAACTTCATTAATGGCATTCTTCACCAAAAACTTGAAAACTATTCTGATAATAAAAGCTGTTCTAGATTTTATCACTATGGCATTATTAGTTATCCTTTAAATATAAACTGCACAGACTACTCTTCTGACATGAAACATAACCTTTGCAGCAGATAAGATCACATCTTCCTAATGAGAATTGTTTCTGTTCATTACTTAGATAGGCACAAGCAAAGAGTGCTATGATAGAATTGTGCAGAATTGTGTAGATAGAACTACAATTATGAGAAATTTTTAAATTCTACTTCAAATGTCACATCACTTAATTCAAAATGTGTACCTATACATTATCTTCCAGAAATAAAGTTTCAGAAGTTTAGTAAAAGAAATAGTTTAATCACAAACTAGGAAAGAAAAGCTAAACAAAATCAGGACCTGTTTCAAATTAGGAAAAGAGAAACTTAAGATTTAATTACGACAAACAACTTTCCAGGGGGAAACAGCTTAATTATTAGGAAAGAAAAAAATATGTAATGATGATGCTTAAATAATGGGTATTCTCTGTTCAGTGAAGAAAATCCCACCCAACAAAAAAAAAAAATTGTTCCTGAAATTAATACAGATAGTATCTCTTTAGAAGTCAAAGATCTGTTTCTTTTATGGTCAGCTATCCTGGAGATTCAACAATCTAATTTGTACGCTGCCTTCAGAAAAAGACATTTTATGTACCTTCATAAGGAAACAAACTACAGACCCTCATGCAGCAAGAAAATCAATAACACCTGGACAGTGGTAAACACTCATCTCTTTTACTTCATGAAATAGAAGTTGCTGTTGATGTCACAATCACTGTCACTAAAGCACTAGGATGGTAGGGGAAGGAGGAATAAGAGTTTGGGGTTTTACAGAATTCATTAACACCTTAAAGAGGGAATGGTACTTCTTCACTGGTAAATGCTGTCATTTTTCCATTTTAGAGAATGTGTCAGGGGAAAACCTCGTGTCATAATCAGGCTTTCTAACTGAAATTAGTTTGCCTCACATTTATGAGAGTTCTGTATTAAAATCAGGCATTAAACAAATCTCAGACATTAAACAAATACTCCGAAGTGGAATATCAATTATAACATTGATAACATTGAAAACACATGCATAACTTTTAAAACTTTTGAAAGGGCAATCTTTATTGAATAACTGATACATACTGTTTTATCAAGATGTTCTCAACCATGATTTAACTCCTGCTGTGTAAACAGCAATGCTGATGGCAATAAGGAAACAAGGCATTCACCTCTCCAGGCAACACAATTTTGCCTTATGCCCTTCTGCCTTAATTCATAGAGTTCTCTTAAAAAATAATAAATAAATAAATAAAAATAAATTAATTTAATTTCTACAGAAAATACCCTGGCTATATAAAAAAATCAATTAAATCAGATGGTGAAGTTTGCACCTAGAATTTGGATTAAAATAATGACAGACACTTAGCTTTGCTATGTTATATTCTAATATTTTATAAGAAATGATAATAAACAATTCAAGCCTCTGTTTTAGACACTTTCATGCTCTTAGAACTGGTATACAAAAATGAATAAATATTAAAGTAAAACCACTACGTATAAAGTATTATTTTTCTTTGGACAACCTGAAACAGCCCAAAAACCATGAAACAAAGACTCTACAAGAAGTAACTGACTAGTTTATACTAGTCTGAGGAAAAAGCCTGACACTGTTAGACTTGTTAAAAATATTTTGGTCAATTCCTATTAAGTAACAATGTATCTGTGTCCTGTATAGAACGACGACTTTGTCCGTCCTCCAGGTACGCCCAGAGGGCAGTGTAGGCTATAATGACCCATCTGTTCACTACTGGCAACTAGCAAACTTCTAATGAAGACAGATGTGGGTCACCCTGTACAAGAAGGCTGCAGGGTGTTAATGAATCCCCCTAATGGTCACTACCTGCCACTGCTGACTGATTGATGAGCAAAAGGGTTAAGCTTCAGATATATTTCAGGTAATCATTAGTCTTGTTAGTGTATCTCTGTCCCACTCCCTAATATATACATACACACAAACTTTAATGCCATCTTCTTCCATTTCAAAACAAACAAAAAAAATTGCTCTTATTTTTCTTAGCACTGCCTAACATATCCTGAAAACCATGGGGAAAAAAAAAAAATTATGAGAAATTCATTACCTTTATTGCCCAGAGAATTAAAGAATCCAATATTGAAGGAAATTTCTAAACATGATAGCTGACACTAACTAAAAAAAAGAAGTCTTAAAGGAAAATAATTACCATCTGCAAAATCCTGTAGGCATTCACAGTCCATAAAAAATATAACCTGATAGTAGCATGAGAAGGAATTTTTACAGAGAACTTCATTCACACAGGCTACAATGTAAGGGATGTTTTATAATGATCACCACGGGAGTTTGTTATGACTCAACTAATTCCGACAATTTCATGTGAAGATGATGGCAACCCAAGAAAACCAGCTACTTGTGAACAAATTACTGATGTAAATCCAACCTTTCATCAATTCTAATGAGCCAGTATGAAAAGTATCCTAATAGAAAAACTGGAGAGGAAATTCTCTCTAGAGAAAAAAGAAAATATATCTTACAGTCAGAAGTGTTATGACTGAGTTACTGTGAGGTGAAATCTGCAGGATTTCATATGCCAGGATTCACCAGGATTTTGTTCATTAACAGCTGCAATAAAGCAAACTCACAATACTGTATAGAAGCATACAGGAACAATAAAATGTTAAAAAGTAACATATAAAGTTAAGAAAAGAAAGAAGTATTTATATTGAATAACTTCTGAAGTGGATCTTTCACTTTTAGAATCTGTTCATTAATTTTCTTAACATGATGAAGAGAAACAATCAATTTAATTTCTGATGTAACTACTAATAGGAAACAGGGAACCCAAAAAAAACTAAGTGCTGCAAATCACACACTGGGAAATATTACATAACAACTGTACCAGACAAAGTATATTAAAAAAATCAATTCTTGTAGTAATNTAATTTCTGATGTAACTACTAATAGGAAACAGGGAACCCAAAAAAAACTAAGTGCTGCAAATCACACACTGGGAAATATTACATAACAACTGTACCAGACAAAGTATATTAAAAAAAATCAATTCTTGTAGTAATATTAAGTTAATAGCATGTTGCTTTAGTAGGTGGCTCCATAAAAAGTGGAAGACGTCCCTACTAGAAGACAAAATTTTATCCTTTACCATGCTCATCTGTTGAATACTCCCTAATCATCTCTGTAAACTCTGTGTTACTAACTGTAAAGCAAACATCAGGATCCCATCACATTCAATCCAACAAGCCTCAAACATTCACACAGGGATTCAGGTGGAGAAAGAGGGACATAGGGAGTGGATTTTAGTTTGAAATGTGTTTGAAAAGTAAATTGTTATTACATACTTTTCCTGGGTTAAAATACATGTAGATTTTTTGGCTTGATAGAAGTCAAGTCATCTTTTTATTAATCCAAACTACAATATAACAAAAAATTGTTTCAACAAACAAAATGCAAGACCAAAAAACTTCTAAATCAGAATATTATCAGACAAGTCTTTTCAATTATTAAGCTACAACATTAGTTTTGAACACAACTGGATATACTTGTTAATCGTGTGCATTCATTAAAGCTTTTTATTCCATTCATATTTTAAAAATCTGCATGAAACAAGTCAGTAACAGTCAAAACTTACCTTGTACATAAGGAAAGATTTTCTGTAAATATCAGGAAATTTAAGTCTGCTCTGTGAGGGTATAAACTGCAGCTTTGCATATATATGCCAAGAAAGTTTCCAGTGTAAGCTACATCTTCATACAGAACTAAATCCACAGGTGATTCAGTTTCCAGAACCGAAATGATTAAGAAGCTTGAGTATTTTGCTCAAAGCAACAGGAACTCTTCAAGATCCAGTAACTACTCTATATGACTATTTTGCAAGAAGTTAGTAAGGTTTATCTTGTATGTAATGTTAATATGTATGGTCAACTGATATATAACAGAGGATTTTCTCTGATTTACCCTATGAGAACAAACTAAACATAGAAATTTAAGAAAAATTGGAAGCAATGGCTACCAAACAGCTGAAGTATAGGAAAAAGTAATTCTGTATTCATGGGAATTATTCACAATAACATCAGCAAATGGAAGCTATCAGTCCATAAAAAAATACTCCTAGTATCTAAAATGAAACTCAATTAAGTACTAATGTTTTAATACTGTATGTACAAAACATTCTGAAGGTGACTGCATTGTTTATCAGTTAGTTCACTTGCTTATTGAGGACCTATATACAATTAAAGGAAATTACTTAGAATTTCAGTAAAATTTGGATATTCAGGCACACATTACTATGTGTTCTATTTTTATCCATAGCATACACTTTCCTTTAGGAATGTCATCACAACTGAAAAAGTATTGTGTAATATAAATATTTCAGTCCATGCAGAAAATGCATTCACTTTTTTTTTGTATCATTGATTTTTTTTGTATCATTTGGGTAGAAGGTCACTTCCCTGTATATGCACACTCCACTCATACTTCAGTCTCCTTACAGAAAAGATAGATTCCTGAAGGGGCATGGAGGAGCAGTTTCATATTAAATAGCATAGCACAGATACTAAACGAGCACTTAATTTAAGACTTCTTAGGAAAAATTGCTGTTAGTATTCAGATTCAGATAAACTGACAAATGTAAATGCAAGGTAAAGGACAACTATATTTTTTGTAAAAAAGAAGACTGTTCTAAAGATACTATCTACAATTTCTGATTTGTGCTTGCATGTCACCTAGAAACAAGTGGTAGCTCAAAGGACACAGATAGTGACCCGCTACAATTACATCAGTTATTAAGAGTGGTGGGTGAGGAGAAAATGCTCCTTCAAAATCTCTCAGTTTCCTTACATTCTACACTTAAGTAGCAAAGAAAATCGGCTGCACATTTCATTTTTCAAAGATGTCCATCTTCAGAGCTAGACAAACGTAGCAGACCATTACCTTCTACAACAATTAGTAAAATAAAGCTGTATATCCACAAACTATTTTATCTGCAAATACTTAATTTTGAGAAAAAAACTTCTGAGAAAAATCAGATGGAAAAGGGTGCACCTGGAACACAAACAATAGTGTTGTAAAGAACAAGTGGCAAGCAAACATATTTTTAACTTCAGTTTGTCCCGAAACTCATAGGATCGTATAAGCTGCTAGTTCAATATACATATATGATTAAAGACAATAATGAAATGTAAACTGAACTGACAACTTCACATTTTTAGTCATTTCCTATTATGGTCCTGGGCCATAACAGGAATAACAAAATACAAGATCAGAATTTGCTGATGTGCTTTGCTAACATGCTGACAAAAAAAGGTTATAGAAAAAATAAAAGGATCTACAAACATATTCCAGAAGTAAAAGGAAAAAAAAGTCTATCTAAAATCTATAATGGGAGGAGATATTTCCTTCTGTTTCAAGGAATGAAAATTACAAGCCTTCGATAGCAATCCTCCATAAAGAGGTACATTTACTCAGATCTGCGTTAGGCCAAATTTCCACCTCCCCCTCCCCTCCACTGAATTATAAATGCATTTAGAAATCACATAATTTCTTGTGTCTCCTCAATAACTTCTTACACAGTTGAACATTAGTAAGTCTCCCTTTGCTTTTTAACTAATACAGCTCAACCATCTTTTTTCTAAGAACAATCTCTCATCAGTCTCACTATTTTCTTCTAAACTAACTGATTTCTCTACTTTTTTTTGACTTGAAAGGCACTAAATGTGACACAGCACTCCATATGAACACTGCTCAGTGCACTGTTGCTAGTAAGTATAGTTCACATGCCTTCCAGCATGTACTTCCATGTGCACAACCTAATATGCATCTATCTTTTTTTTAATCAACATTGCATCATTTTTTACTCACTTTCAGCACAGAGATTGATGATCTTTTGCATTTTTCAGGGTATTCAGACCAAGACTAGCTAAATGTAAGGATTTTTCGTAAATAAGAAATTGGCAGTATTTCTCTACGCTGCATTCATCTTTGTTGATACTATAAGAGAAGGACTATGAAATGAACTCGAGGTTTCCAGTTCTTTGTCCAAAATGATTCAAGATGTTATTTTGTACTTGTTCAGTGGGAATTATTACAACATAAATTTTTAAAAGTATAACTTTCTTACATAAAGTGTTTTAATGATATTAATATAGTTGAAGAAACATTTTTATGGACTTTACACCACAAAATCAAAATACAGTAAATTTTAAGAAGTATTCAGATCAATGCTTTACATTTTTAGATTAACTAGTGCTCTTTTCTGAGATGATATCAGTATCTTGCTTCAGTCCTATTTCCCAGTTCAGTAACAGCCCTAGATGTCTTTTATATATTTATTTATGAACTCCTTGGTTTACAAAAAATGAAATACTAGAGCCTTGAATTAAGTACATATTTATACCTTTTTTTTGGTACTGTTAAACATAGTAGGATCATCAAACTATTTACACATTGATTTAAGTTCCTACAATTTTTTTCATATCTTTTTTATTGTACCGAAAAGAAATCAATTACACCTCATAAAAAGCCTAAATTGCTTATCTGTTGCACTTTTATTTACGTTCTACTTTCATACAAACACTTATTTTGCCCAATATAATAAAGAAATCAATTTTTTATTTATACCAATAGCACACAAATCTAGTGGCATAGCCAGCTTTTTTGTCTTTCTGTGCTGCACATTTAGAATCACAAAAGTCTACAGCAACCTGGGTCATTAGCTCTATTTACGTGGAAGGGCTCCATAGAACAAGATTACTGTCAGTGTAACACTGAAGGTACATGACGCAGATGTTATGGTCAAAGATTTCTATAGTAAGCTACTGACAAACTCTAACCTACTATTTCAGAGCAGCGCTTCTCAGAAACTTTTTATTCAGCTACACCAGAAGGCAATCTCCACCAGGGCAACAAGTTCTCAGTCAGGTTCAACTCTTCGTTTTTGAAACATGAGAGATGTTTCTCAAGATACATTATTTAACAATAGCAGACTATCTGCATCTTACTCCTCTTCAGAAATACTTTAGCCCATTTTTAGAGATTAAAAAAAAAACCCACAATGCAATCTATTTGTAATGATTTCACTCTAAATGACTGAAATTGAGCTGTTAATAACACCCAGCAATCCCTCTGTAATGCCAATTTCATAAAACAATGCAATGCAACCTGCATTTCTTCTCTTAAATCTGTTTTACTGTATCATGTCACAGAACCCAATTTCACGTTACATAGCCCAACATGCTACAGCCTTGATGCTGCCATCTAGTAATCATGATGTACAACTGCAATTAAACTCAGTAGACTGCCAGCATTTATTTCTGATTTACTTTCTAGTTCTTATTTCTATTTTACTTTACATTTTCTTTGGCTAAAGATTTGGCTCCTTGCAAAAAACTGATTCATTTATTTTTTTTTCTTTAAAAAGTTTGGGCAGACAAGAAGTTCATGATGACATAAAATTATAAACTTACAGATAATAGCAATCACTTTCTAGAATCAGGATCAGTCCTGCAAACCTCACTGAATCCTTTTCTCTCTTAGTCTTTAAGCTATTTATACAAGTTTCCACAAGTTAGAAAAAAAAGTGAAATGTTGACTACTAAAAAAAAAAAATCCAGACTTGATACCAAAAACACTCCAACCTCTGGAAATTCAGATACTTGAAAGAAATGCAAGGATTTCCAGACATGAAAACCCTCCGAAAGGTCATTTAGAAAACCATCATCTTTCCCAAAAGAGTCACCATGAGAAACATACAGTCACAGCTGAATATTTTAATGCTTTTGATCCTAAATTAGAATGAATTGATTATTAAAATTGCAACCTAGTCTAGAATGAACATGGTAATCCTTGTAGGCATGTAAGTCAATTCATCTTTCTGCAATAATTTAGAACCTATTTTGGTCAACTGTAACCAAAATTGACTGAGAGGTTGCAGACTCGCTGACACAAAATTCTTACCAGTTTTGTGAAAAGTATTAATTTGGTAAGATACTCATCCAATTTATGGGCTGAATTAAGAACTTAAGTCTTACCAGAAACCTTTGAATCCACAGGAAAATGCCATGAACCCCTTTGGAATGGAAAAGAAGTGTGAATTCAAATCTTTTCCGGACAGAAGAAACTCGGAGTTAAGTCTAGTTGTAAAAGTAAGGTTTCCAGTTACTGCATTCAATCCCAAAAGCATAGAACTGAGTTTAGTTGACTGTTCACATTCCTATTTTCCCTCTCACACAGCTTTTAACAGTAATACCCTCATTCAGTGAACAGTTTTGCTTTCAGGAGAATTTTCATGGAGATTTTTGAAGGATGATTACAACACACCCTTAATCAACTTAAATTACTGAGATGGACTCTCAGTGTTAATGCTCACTTAACTTTTCTTTGCTAATTTTACTTTTATTATAGATTACTTTTCGTTAACACTTAACTAAGAGAATATTGTCATCAGATATTTAATTTGAAAATAGGAAGAATATCATTCTTTATCGAACAGACAGGAAGAGAAAAAAGGAATAATAAAAAGAGAATAACAAGCATTTTCTGTCTCTATGCACATATAAAAAAAAAAAGGTTTTTTTCTTTTCTAACCTTTCCTGACTAAAAACACCAGTTTTCCCTTCCTTCTTGAATCTGTCTAGATTTCTGCATTGCTTCTTCCTCAGTAGAAACAGTACCAGGTCCTCTCAACACTTCTTTTATACACCCTTCTGCATACGCATTTCTGACATTATTTCCTCTCCCTTTTACATCAAGAGTAGATTTACACACCCCGAATGGACCAAAGGGGTTAATTAGAGGTAAAGGAATGAAGAATAAAAGAGCCAATAAGGTACAATTCCACATTAGGACCCTTTAGCACGGTACATGCCTGATCACACGCCAGGGGTTCAATCACCTCCCACTAATGCATGTCCACCCATTCACACCCCTGCTGGATCTTATGTCCTTGACATGAGATAACTTATTAGTTTCCTCGCTGATTATCTTATGAGAATATTCTCAGATGGGAAACTAATCCACAATAAACTTTTGCAACACACTCACATTATTTCAAGAGTTATCCTCAGCTTTCTCACCTTACTGCTATACAAACACAAGTTGTTTCAAGAGCTCCTTATAGTCATGCAACAGTCTTACTTATGAAAGTCTTGAGTTAAAATGCTTTGTGTAAAATAATTTTTTTCTCTGCTTTGCATTTACATACAAATATTTTCAAATTTTGAAGTCCCATAGCTAAAGCATAACTGTAAGTTTAAGTTCTTTGAATTTTAAGAGATCTTTTCACCTTGACAAACCAATGTATTTGCATCTTTCTGTCAAGAATTTAGGTATTTCTGTCCCTTGTCATAGAATCAGTTGTTTCTTGTTTAATGAACATGGAAGTTACCTCCTGCATACACAACTTTGAAAAAAAAATTATGCTTGATGTTCTTCTATCACTTAACACCCCAAATTGGCATCCCCTCTAACTTATAGCTCTTTACAGCAACACTGAGGGAAAGTAGAAAAAAAAAATATAAGAACACAGTTACAAGCATGTTTCCACATACACATGTTCATTCCACAAATAAATTTTGTAGGAGACACAATAACTCAGTCAAAAGAGAAAATTTTTAAGCAACTTTTTCTTTTAACATCAGTCTATAAAAAGTATATAATAAAACAATAAAGTATTTTAAATTAAAGAAAAATATACAGAAAATTGATTTAAACTCTATGACTTAAGCCCTCCCTCTGCATACTACTGGCTGCAAAATTCTTCCATGTAATATAAAACACCTAAAGTGTTCAAACTATTCAGTTAGAAACATATTCTAATCGAAAAGCACAAGTAATTTACTTCAAACACGTTTTAATGTATTCCTACTGGATCTTAATGAAGTCTGAGAGAAGCCATGACTATGACTCATTCAATTTTAACACACAATTTCAAGCATGTAAAAATATTCAACTTCACAGTTTCTACAAGCAAAATGTAAAAAGTTTATGTTCGTAGATTATTTTAGGGATTTCACTGTGAAATAGGGGTGCAAAAAAAGCCAACAATTTTTCATTATTAAGTGCTGAAGGGGAGGGAAGTTACTGGTTTTATTTTTAAATCTTCAATGTAATTTTAGTACTTCTTCAACCTGCAGAAAAAATCTTTATACCTGAAATGCAGGTACAGATTAGTTTTAAGTAGCAGGAAAAAGCTGTAGTGGCATTACCTTTTTTTCCTCTTGTATTTCTATTACTTCATGATATTGTGGGATGAGGATGTCATTTTTTGAGCCTTCTTTTTGATGTTGATATTTTTATACTGTAGCACAGTTTCCACTTATAAAATTAAAGGAAAGATTTGAGCCTTCAATTTTGAATGATTATCTAAATACATTCAATTGAAAGGCAATTCACCTGTTACGAACAGCTACTGATGCCATAACTAATGAAAGCCTAGATTACTTACTACTGGGAGGAGTACTACACATTGTAAAACTCTGCTCTAAATCCAAGGAAGGAACACAAATCATGTTTCAAAAACAGAAAAATCATACATTTGCTATCACAGGATGACTCAAATAACCACTCAATGGAGAAAAAAAAAAATGTACAAAAAATATGACATACTATTTTTTAGATACATTACTGTACCACACGTAAAACAAAGTTTTAAGTGAATTACGAGGCTCTAAGTATGAGACATAATGAAATCAAACAGAATTGATCTCTCTGGAAAACCAAAATTCTCTAAATAGCTGTTTTATTATTTAATTTTAAGAAGACAACTTCAAGGAAGTCACTTAAAATGCACAAATAATTTTTACGACCACTTCAAAAGCCATACTGATTAGTCTGGCCAACACATCAGAAGAGTCTTCAGCCATGACAGATTCTTAGACATCAAATCAAGACTAAAAAAAACAACAAATATAACAATTTGACAATGCTGAATTTTGAAAAATTTCTCTTTAAAATGCATGTAGAGAAGTAGTCTGAAAATTGAAGCTCAAATCAGATGAATATTTAGTTTTATTCAAAAGTTCCATAGCTCCAGGTCTCTAGTACATACACCAGTGATGTCAAATAAGGATTCTAAAGTCTCATCTTTCCTGAACAGTTCATATTAACATCTTATTTCACTGAGAGTTAAAGAATTGGACGCACAGACTGAAATCTGAGTTTTTTTGTTGTTTTTAAAAGCAACTGGGGACAGACATTTATACTCACACACAAGAAAAAATGGTCACACACACTACCTAGAAACTTAATGATCCCATGTACACCAGTAGTTTAGTCTACAGTATCCTAATGAGCAACCCTACAGGAAAATACAGACCTTAATGAGATACTTTCCTCTTAACACAAGGCTATAAACTCAGCTAGGAAAAACACTTCCCTACATCATTTTTTAAAACAAGTATTTTCAAAGCAAATAGAAGTGGATAAATTTCAGTTTAGTAAATTAAGGACCAATTTCCCTATTTCTCAGGAACTTAAATTCAATCATCACGTGGACCTTGATGTCTTCAGAGAATTAATCCTTCTTCATTAGTAACAAACTTAGCAAATCATCTCTTCTGGCATTGATTTGCTCAGGGATCTACTTGACCATATCCCAAGATGGCTCTGAACATTCAAGGGGCTTGGGAGAGATGAGCTGATTGATATCCAACACCCTTCTCAAAGGGCATTCTAACGTGAAAAGAACAGTCAAGTATGGCAAGAGACCAGTCCGGATGAAAGTCAAAAACTCAAGCACATTAACAAAAGTTGTGCATATACACAATTTTTTTTATTTTTTTTAAGCCATGAAGTAAATGGATTTTCAGTAAAATAAACTTTTAAAAATGTGTTCTTTGTCTTGAAATTACAGATAAATTAATAACCACTAGGATTAAGTTTCCAGTGAAACAAGAAAAGATGTCTGAATATGAAAAAGGAAGGACATTGTGAAGTATATGAGCACAGGAACAGCAAAAAATCCTAACTGCTCTAGGTCATGCTGAAAGTAATGCCCCCTATTTATTTCCAGGGAAACTCCAGCAAAGAGCACAATAACACTAACTGATAGAGGAAATGTTTAGTAAGTGTTGTTGAATGGGTGCCATTTTTTTTCAATATGGAGGAATTCAACACCACACCTTCACTTCCAGACAATTCTGTCAGATTGCTCCTCTGCTGCCACCTGTCACACAGCAACAAAATGTAACGGAATATTTGTGGGAATGTTCCATATCACCAACATCCACCTCTGACACTGTGAGACAACATAATAACACAGGAGACATACTTTCAGAATGGCACTTGTACATATAAACAAATACATATATATGTATGTAAGCATAATTCAGTTAAATCAGAATGATGTAAGAAATTAATTATAGAAAGCAAACAACAATTTTAGAATGAACAGCAGAAAAATAAAATATCCTGGTATATTATGTACTGAGTCACACCATATCGCAGAGGCCCCGGCCCTAAGTGAAGTTAAATGAGAAAACACTGAGTTTAACTTTCTAAAATGCATTCCTTACTATCGCACAACAGATTAAGCAACATCCTAACGTAAAGGAAAAAAACAACAGGTACAGAAGGGTATCTTCCTATTTTTTTGCTATATTTTTGCTCTATTAACAAAACATAATATACAATACCTAACAGACAGAAATAGAGTATAAATATTACTTATGTAAGATTCACTACAGAATGTATGCATTGTGTTTGCTAGATATCCCATAATTCTACAACGAACTACACACTAGTTATATTTAGTTAAATTGACAAGTCCTCAAGGCAGGTTTTCACCTCGTTTCATCATTTGCATGACCTCCATACTACTCCATTTCACTGTTCTCTACAGACAGCAATTCAGCAACTATCAATTTCCTATTAACATCAATTTGTTTCACTTAAGATATCGTTACGGGTAATGCTGAAACTACAGAAAACAGTTTCAGTTATCTGCTAATAAAGTTTTGATGATTTACACCTCTGCTGCAGTCTTGTGATTCCAGAGAAGGGATTATGCTGTAGAAGCCTTTTAAAGTGCTTCTTCATTTATTTCAGTTAGATTTTTTATTTTAGTTCCAAAGCTGTTCCTTAAGTCATACATAGTGCATCAAGCAAAGCACAAGCCTCTCCCCAGAAAATGCAGTGATAACTGCTATAAGAAAGTATTAACAATATAGCTTCAAACTATATGGACTAATAATATTGAATAGAATGAATTAAAGTGGCAAATATATTAAAAAAAATTAGGTTATCAGAGTCCATATCAAGAAGTTACAGTCCTCAGCACTAAGACCCTGCTCAGCAGACCACTCATCTGCAATTACATTTTCTCCACACATCTACACAATCACCACATTTGGAAAAAATTCTTCTCTGAAAGAGCGGTCAGGTGCTAAAATAGACTGCTCAGGAAGGCAGTTGGGCCACTGTTCCTAAAATTCAAGAAATGTTTAGATGCTCTAAGGGTCAAGGTTTAGGGGGAAAACATTGGTGGTAGACGGATGGTTGGACTAAATGATCTTGGCAGTTCTTTCCAATCTCGGCAATTCTAGGAATCTATTTTAAGGGCCATCAAACACACATTAAATTATATTTTATTCCATATTTTATGAAAGATAGACCATACAGTTTTTTTTCATATGACATAAATATACATAAACCTAGACATTTAAATTGTCATTTTGTTCTACAACATACTTGTGTCACTTTCTTCTAGTTGTTTGCTTATTTTCTGTTTATTAACAAAGTTGGAGCTTAAGTCGCTATTTTATAACATGAGCACATTTGTGTACTAATCATGAGTAGAGACTGCTGATAAAGAATTAACTGGGATATGCACATTTTCCTGCAGAAGCTACTTTTACCTGATTGGTACAAAGAAAGAAATATCCACAAAAAATACCTCCATTTGTATAGCACTCTACTTTTTGATCAAACATACATTATCCCACCTGCACAGAATAATTCTCCCATTTGAATTATTGTTTAAAGAATCAAAAGCATGCTAAATAAACTCCACACATAAAAGGAAACAATATAGTCTGTAGATTAAATGTGTCTTCAGGAATCAGAAGGCAACTATTCAAATACATGAGCTAACTCAAATTTCAACCACTGACTCTAAACCTAATCACCATAATTCACTGAAGTATTATATGATTTCTAACAAATTTATTCCATGCTCAATATATCATTAATATCATATGCTCAAAATCACAAACTAGGAATCAGCTGGTCATTCCTCCAACTTGTTTAGGGAGCACCATATATATAGTACTTTGAGATGGATGCTTTGTCACTATTAACTAATGCAAATCCAAGCTACTCTTGCATATTTTTAAATTAATTCAATAATTTCAGCATTTAAGTCAGTCCCATCGCAGAAGAAAAACTCTTATTTTTCCTTCATTTTGCACATCTAACCTTAGAATCCTCAAAAAATAGTGCTAGTACACCTTCTTTATAAATGCATATCATCAATAACCATTGTACACAGCGTCATGATGAAAACTGACACACAGATTTATATCTTCACATGTTAGCCTTTAACATTAAGGAAAAAATAAAACCCCTTATTCCTCCAATATCTAAGCACTTTAATATGACCATTCTTATAAAAGAAGCACAAGAGCCGCTAAGCTTTCAGAGTAAAAGGGTAACAGCACCATCAAGTGTCTTCTGTAAGGCATGATTTACTACTACTTCAGTGCATGACAGAGCAAGCATTATTGTCCGGTTACGCACAGAATACACTTCTTAAAGATACTGTAAATAGTAACAGACTAGACCCTATAGGAATCTGATTTATTTTGAAGTCTATAATAAGAATAAGCATATCAAATTTTATACCATTAAATTTTATCTGCATTTTATTATCACAGAATTGTAGGGGTTGGAAGGGACCTCCAGAGATCATCAAGTCCAACCCCCCTGCCAAAGCAGGTTGCAGATATCACACTAATAAATTAACAGTATGATAATTCCAGTGGAATAGAACTTTCTCAGGGCAGAAAATGTCTTCTGTGCTCAAATAACACTGGTAGAGGGCCTCTGTGAGTCCAGCATTCTTTCTATGATCTGGGAAAATGATGAACAGACATTGCCCGTCTGATCAGAGGCTGCTGTCTTTGGCAGCAAAAAAATGTAAAGCAAACTCCAAACTGAATCCCATCTAGAGGGATGACAGCAGTATTAAAAAAAAAAAAGACAGTTTGTGGGTCTAAAAAAATGAGGGTAAATTACTAACAGCAAACTTTAAAAATATATTCTTCTGTTTTACATGATTTCTAAAAAATCTGTTTTATGTCCAACATATCACTATTCTCAGAATCACAGGAATAAGACTGGTGAGTCCTTCAGCTTATGTTTAGTACCAGTTAGTGTCTTAGTTGGATTTTATTCCTTCTTTACAAATATGTATCTCTTCTTCCCATTGCACATATTGTCATGACAAGAAGGCTTATTCTCCTGTTAAAAGAGAACTAACTGTGCAGATTGCCATTTTACCATTAGACAATGTACATTCTTGCTTCTGTTCTCTAAGGACACTTGACACACAAATGAACTTGTCACAGAGCAGAAGTAGTATATACACTCACACAGATGTATATTAAACATACTAAACATTTCATATCCCATGAAATTTATTCAATAATCAAATGTTCACTAGGCACTTCAGTCTCTAGACTGCACAGTCCAGAACTCATGTAATAATTTATAACACAATACACATACTGAGAACAGAGATACATGGTTAAGAAAGAAACAGATTACAGTAATTAGATCATGGTTTCTAAGTTATGGTATATGCACATCATGATGACTCCATTAAAGTAAATTTTTATGGCATATTAACTTTTGAAAGCAAAAGAAAGGGAGTAGCCTCTTAAAGATCTGACTGAAGAAATATGGTAGATTGATTACTTTTTTCTTTTTTTAATTGCAGTCAGTAGTACTATCAGTATATGGAACAGTGATCAGAACAAGTAAAATATAAATACATCAAATAAAAATTAAGTTATTTTTAAGCAGTGACATTCACTTTTTACTACACTTAGTATGGTTCCTTATCCTCAAGTCATGTAGAATATAATATACAAGTTTGAGGAAACAGGAACTAATGGGAGCTTCCAGTAGACAAGGTATATGAATTGACAGAGCAATTATGTATGTATCTGAATAAAAATGACATGCAATAGCAGCTTTCAAAAGGAAAAATGATAAAAACAAACTGAGGTATAGAAACATTTTGAATGGCATTTCTGTCGTTACTAGTTCAAAATATTATTTTGGTTGCCTTACTGCTTCTAATGCAAAGGTGCTATGCATTATTACTAAAACGTAACCTTGAGGTTCTAAAAGTATTTCATTAATAAAATTAATTTTATCAATTTAATACTCAACATCTTACTCTGTTCAATTGTATTAAAAATTGTACTACAACATGTGGTGAATTAAATTTAAGAATGATTAAGTACAATTTGAGATACTGACATTCAATATCTAAATATTTATAAATGTATTTAGAAAAGTGATTTAGACTGACAGAAATGCAACAGAAATAAATTTCACTTGTAGTGATCAAAGATGACCCAGAGTATACTCTTTCTCAAACTCAAAAATAATAAAAACGCTGTCATATATACACCCATTTTTTAAATCTGCAGTAAAAATAATATAAATTGATTGTTACTTAACTTACTAACCTGTACATTATCCAGGTAAAGTATCTTATCTGTAATGGAACTAAAAAGCTTTTTAAAAATACTGACAAAGACTGAAGAATAAATTGATGCACTTAATAACCCTAAATCACCTAGAGCTTTAAGCCAAGAAGTGTTGACAATACCAACTTCAAGGTCATTGTCAACTTTGTAAGTCATTAGCAAATAAAATATGGCTTAATTGGAGCAAACTCAGCAAGGAGCTGCATTATTTTAAGTGAGCACTGCAATATAACTTGAAGAAGAATTACTAATCGCCACTCCCGTTGACAATGAAATGGATGAAGAAGGTGCTTTGTAACTTTTTTCTATGACTTTCCCGTAATTAAATATGGAAATAGATTCCATGAAGAATTAAAAGTCCCTGAGTGCATTAATTCAGGCACTAATGGACTGCCTTCCAGTGTTACAGCACACAGGTAATTCCCAGCATGTTACCAACGTTAGCTAATAGATCAGTGTCAGACACCAGCAGTAGTTTTAGTTTGAATATCCTACGCTGTAAAGCAGGTTTAGGCTGATTACACACACTGTTTTAAAAGGACATTCTTCTAACATTCTGAAATACTCCCACAAATATCACATGCTTTGATGAAAACGCTGGAGTTAGACCTGAGATCCAGTTGCCCGAAGATGTATTCTATACCAACAGTGAATATGTAGCTTTTGTAACCACCTCAGTAACACATAGCATAACAATTTGCAATGGTTTGTACTTCAAATAAAACATCCTCCAATAAATAACCTCACTGCAGTATTTTGCTATTTTCCTGTAAAAAAAATAAATAAACAAAATTTGTGACACAATTACACTATTTAGAGGTTATAACATTAAAACAAAGGGTGCTCCTCTCAGCACATACTCTCTCTTCATACCCTCTATTTAGACATAATTTTCTCACTTTATGCCATCTCCTCCAGCTCTCCCTTCAAACCACACTTGACAGGCAAGCAGGCCTAAATCTGCAGAGCTCCCTAGGTCCCAGTCTGAAATCGCTGCCCTTACACATTTCAAAAGCAACTGCTAATCTATCAGAGCAAATGGAATTGAACAGTTGTTTTTTAAACCAACTCAGTGATATTTAGAGTATATGTTAAAAAAGCAAAAAACTTCCCATTATAAAATAAGATACATTTTTATTGAAGGTCTTGCAGAGCTGTATGCATAACAGAGGGTCTACGTCAGCACTGTAATGCAAATCCATTGCTCTACCCTGGCAATGCATGCGGGCCCCAATACACTAAAATATTTCAGCACACACTTTAGTTGAACATTTGCATTAAGTCTACTGCAATCAAATGCAATAGTTACATGTTAATAGTTAAATACATTCTTAAATGCTTTGCTGGACTGAGGTCTACTTTTTTTTTTTGTCTGTGGAAGCATGCTTTGGGAATTGAAGCTACCCAAACCATATACCTATAGTAAGAAAAAAAAGCAACTTGAGGGACCTCAGACAAGCAGATTATGGTTGGGAAGGCCAACAAAGGAGCTCTGACCTAAAAATAACAACTGTTTAAAATAAAGACTCAATTCAAACAACTACTGCAAATACTTCGAAACATTTCTAAAAAAAAGATGATGCAGTAACAGCTGTTGAAGATGCTAGAATATCACTTACAATAGTGTATTATCTGATTAATTACTTAATTTTTGTTTTCATACTCTATATCGTTTCACTTCGTGAAATAACACCTAACCATATATTAAATTATTAAAGATTATGTACTGTACTTTACTATAAGCAATTTTATATTAAACAAGCAACATTAATTTTTGCTACTGAAAATAATCAATAGATTGATAAATAATAAAAATTGACCTATAGTTGGAAGTTTGTTCTCTCCCAAGGATCATGATGCTTTAGTTTTATATTGTTAGTGTACATCCCTCATGCACTCGAGGGCTGTTATTGCCTTTATACCTAGACACAAAGTACTAACAGATTGATCCTGTAATAAGTATTAAACATATAACTGCAGCAGGTTTTCTCCATTGAAGTTAAACCTTTCAAACAAGTTGTAACACTGTAACATGATGAAAAGCACAGCAATAATAGCACGGTAGCAAAGTCCTAGGCTGCAGCGAGAGAATAAGTTGAAATGTAGCAGCTACAGACACAGAAACAAAGGAAAAAAAAATCTGCCTACCCTTGGAAGACCACAGGTAGGCAGGGATCTCCAGCAAGATAAACTCACCTCCACTGCCAACCCTTAAATGAGGTCTGGAAAGGGGTGGATCCTGGCTCCATCCCTTCCTGCCACTCAGGCATACTGCACGCACCTGAGCTCCTCTGGGTTGGCCCTGCCTTCCCACCAGGTGTTCAATCACTGGTTCAAGCTGTGACTTAGAATTTCCACTACACAAATCTTTAGGACAAATAAAGACTAGTCCCATTTTAAGAGATATAGGAGGGCAACAATATTTGGACATGATTACCTCTGATCATAACAGAATCGGAAATATATCAAGAAAGACAATTTTTTATTAAAGCAACTGACACAGGAGGAAAAGTTCAACACATGAAAAAGCAGCCTCCAAAGAATCAGTTAAATGCTTTTTAAATAACCACTATAAAAATGTGATCTCAAGCTAGGACTAGTATCTCAATGTCTAAATCCTAATTAAAACAGGGCAATGAAATCTGATACACTAAAATAAATAAATAAATAAGCATATAGAGATTTACATATTCTTATATACATGCACACGTGTACAGACACATGGTGCTCTTCTTACATGTTACACTAGTGAAACAACATCCACAAAAATATGATTCCTAACAAAAATACTGAACACTGAATTTAGGGGTGATACAGATTGGATATAAGACAAAGGTTATTACAAAAAGGACATTGAGGCACTGGCATAGATTGCCCAGAAAGGTGGAGGATGCCCCATCCCTGGAGACACTCCAGGTCAGGCTGGACAGGACACTGTGCAATGTGATCAAGCTGTAGGTGTTCCTGTTCATTGCAGGGGAGCTGGACTAGATGAACTTTAATGGTTCCTTTCGACTTAAACGACTCTATGACCCTATGAATTGCTTGCATCAGAAATAGTTCTGAACTGGATCGACTAAATGATTCTGCTGCCCCCTAATGCATTTCTTGGAAAAATTATTACAGGGAAAGATAGTAAAAGAGAAATGATTAATTATTCTCTTTTGTTTAGGTTAATTACAAACTATAATTCATTCTTTGTAATTAGAATTGCTCAAACAACCTCTTTTTGTCATGAATGCTATATATAGGTGAAGTCACTGCTTCAGAATCATCTATAATAAGCAACAATGAACATTAGCTATTAAGGCCTTTCAAATGAAAAATATCTTTAATTTGCAATTTTTTTGAGGAGATGCAACAGAAACATTAAGAGCACATTGTTTATTACAAAAATATTTTTTTAAATCCATCTCATAGCACAATACGGGCTATAATTCACGATCTCCAGGATCTGAATCCACCATGTCTCAGAATAATTTTAAAGAACAGCTGCTAATCTTCAAAAGTCATCTCATAATTAAAATAAAAATCTGCTTTACAGTGTTGAGTTGATGCCAGATTTATGACCTTTCAGCTCTAGAAGTGATTTAACTGTTTGAGAATTTTTAAAATTTAATTACTTGAACAAAGCAGGAAGTGGAGCTACAACTAAAAATGCAGACAATTTAAAAAGACCTCAGAGTAGCAGTGACGTGGTAATTTTTGCCACAGACTGATCTAGCTTTGTCACCCATAATGTTAGCAGGAGTCACTCCATTAAATCCCAAGTATCTTTTGAAAAAAATGCAGGTTACAAGGATCATCACTCATTACTCCAGATAAAAGTGATGCTTCAGGCAAAAATCTTCCAGTACTGAGAGACACATATAGTTATATTTGGTAAGAGGAGAAGAGTTAAAAATACTCACTTTGATGCCTAGAAGCACCCAGAAAAGCATTAGAAAGATATGACTTCTGTATTCTATAGAGAATAGGGCTGCAGCTGCAGCATTTTGCAGTGCAAGCATGATAGAACTGGAAGAACTTTAACTGCATCTTTCCACAGACATCAAAAACTACATGATCAATTCTAGGTGTTTTTTTTTCCACCGAATTGTTGCAAGGTGCTCCCTAGCTACAATACCAGCAGTTCACATGGCAGCAGGTTAACAGCAAATTCCTCTAGTTCTGAGACCTCACACACCTGCAACTGGGAGGTCAGGTTTCACAGCAGGAGAGGACAGCAGCATGCAGCAGGCACGGAGCCATTCTCTCCTACACACAGCAGGTGTACAGGAATACACTTGTCCTCTGTCTACCACATTTTGTTCCCATCACATAAAAACTAAGAATGGCAATACTGAATCAAACCAAAAGTCCACCTTGCCATGTACTGCCATCTCCCTTGCTGATCTGCTGTTGGTTGCTACAGAAGAGTAAGCATGCAGCAGTATTTCTCTTGATACTGACTGCTAGATTCGGTCACTCTGCAGACAGAAAAATTCCTAGTGAAGCGTATTTCACAGCTCTTCAGAATTTCTACTTCCATCAGCCATCTAATTGAACACACGACTATGTACCCTTTCATTATGAACATTCCATTGCATATTGGAGTTTTAGGGATAGATAGGGAGGAGGAAAAGAATGAAAACAGTCATTTGATAACTTATTTTTCTTCTTTTCTGTGAAAGTCAATATCACATAGGCATCTATCATCACAGTCATAACTTTTCCAGGCTGAAGATCCTTATTCTCTTTAATGACTCCTCAAGAAAATATCTCTTCAAATCTATGATCATCCTTGTAGCCCTCTGAATGTATTTTAGTTTTATAGCACACTTTCAGAAGGTGAATAACCAAAACTTCAGGTAACTATCAAGCTGCAGGCAAGCTGTGTCATTTATGTAACAGCACAATAAGGTTTTATGGTTTGCTTGCTATTTCTTTCCTAATAATTTCTAATAGTCTAGTTGGTTGTTATTTTTTTGTTGTTTTTTTTTTCTTTTTTTTTCTCTGACTGCTTTTGTGCTTAGAGCAAGCATTTGCTTAGAATGAAATGCTGTAGTCTGAAGATCTCTCGTGCCATAATACATGATTGACTGCCTTTGGTTTTAATGTGGAAAATTAAAATTGTTTTTCCAAAGTGCCTTTATCTGCACTGAGTCTCATCTGCCATTTTAACACTCCTTCATGCAGTATAATGAAATCTTTCTATAGCTATAACAATATTTCATTTTTAATACCTTGAATAAATTAGTAAAACTAGTAAACTTTTAGCACCTTGTACATCCCAGTTTTCTGGATCGCTTTCACAGACGGCACAGTCCCTAGAAAAATTCCTGTGAGATTCCTTTATATAGGAAAGCCACTCATTTCTCACCTTGTTTTCTTTTTTAATCATTATGAAACCTCGATAAATTGAAGTTCAGCATTTTTTAAAACTTATTGCTTAGTGACACTGTTCAAAGTCTTCCTGTAAACTCCAGTAAAATATGTCAAGCCAATCAAAATACTGTTTGTTTACCAGATCTTTTGAAGGCCCCTTGTAGGGCTGCAAAACACCCTTTGCAAGTAACACAATCTTTCCCATTATATCATTCTTGTCCATATGCCTACAGTTCTCTATTACACTGTTTCTACTGAATTCGTTCTGAAGCCAGACTGTTTTACCTCTAGATTTCCCAGTGTTTCTGTTAAACCTCTTTAAAAGCAGGAGTCGTATTTGCCATCAGCTATTCTTTCAGAAATTGTAACAGTAGTTTGCACATCACAGCAAGTCAGTGATTTCAGATATGAGTTTGATAAAATCTCCTCAGTGAACATCACCTTGCTCAGGAGAACGTTCTCATCTCCTCCATTTCTCCCAGTAATTCAAACAAAAATAAGAGCTTTCAGAACACATCCAAAGACGCTGTATGGTAAGAACCTTTGAGACCGCCTCATGTCCCTCTCCAACGAACAAGTTTCAGCTTTCAGTTTCTCCTCTATGTCTGTTTACCTTGCATAATCATTTCACAGCTGCAAAAGAACGAGCTGTTTGCCCTGTAAATTCTCTGGCAGATACTTGTGATATATTTGTACACAGATTCTTAGCAGCTTTTAATTCTTTGCAAACTCATTCATTATAAAAATTTTGACATGGTCTATTATATTTTCATATCAAACTTGATAGAGTAAAGGTTTCATATTTGTCTCAATAAATTACATTACTGGGGTTCTTTGTCTTTTTTTTTTTTTTTCCTTTTCATTTGCTTTAAATGGGTACTACTTTGTTTTAATCATTCCAGAACCCAGCTGGTAAGAGACAGATACTTGCTCTACAACTGTAGTACAGTTTTTTCCCTAAGAATGCCTCCTACCATTATATATAATTTCTCTTCTTGAAATTAAACACAATGACTATTAACTTCTTGTTCTCTCTGTGCTAAACTTAAGTACTTCATGAACACACTCAGAATAGCTACAATCTGAAATACACTGCTCTGAGGTCAAAATTAGCTCTCTTTTTCTGCACTCCATTAATCTGATATTTACTGTATCTAAAGAGTGTCATGCTGCTCTCAGCACACCGCCAAGCCCAACGAGATCTCAAATTGCAGCACACAGCAGTAACCTAAATCTTTCTCATAATTCTGTTTTTGCCAACACAGGTCTTTATGGATCCTCTTCAACATGTTACCACCCTTGCCAGCCTAACACTATATTTTTGCTATTTAGGCAAAAAAAAAATTATTTCAGTGCAGCTCGCTGAAGCTATTGATAAAACTAACCTACTTGTATGATTTGACTTCAGGGGAGCTCAGAGAGGGGCAGTTTGTTCGAATTTGTAAATAGGTTTTATTTTGCAAACTGAAACTAACACAAAATGTCTTGTTGCTCTTCATTTCCCTTCTTCAGTCAGACCACTTAGTGAAGGAACAAACCAATTTCCCCACAGTCTGGTCATAAGGAATTTTTCCTTCTTTACATCTTTAATTTTCCACCCAGACTATTCAGCACTTTTATAAAAGCGTATCTTTCCTCTAGTCTCCA
>VXAB01011544.1:1113608-1295141 GCA_013399175.1 Odontophorus gujanensis
TTTGCTTTAAATGGGTACTACTTTGTTTTAATCATTCCAGAACCCAGCTGGTAAGAGACAGATACTTGCTCTACAACTGTAGTACGGTTTTTTCCCTAAGAATGCCTCCTACCATTATATATAATTTCTCTTTTTGAAATTAAACACAATGACTATTAACTTCTTGTTCTCTCTGTGCTAAACTTAAGTACTTCATGAACACACTCAGAATAGCTACAATCTGAAATACACTGCTCTGAGGTCAAAATTAGCTCTCTTTTTCTGCACTCCATTAATCTGATATTTACTGTATCTAAAGAGTGTCATGCTGCTCTCAGCACACCGCCAAGCCCAATGAGATCTCAAATTGCAGCACACAGCAGTAACCTAAATCTTTCTCATAATTCTGTTTTTGCCAACACAGGTCTTTATGGATCCTCTTCAACATGTTACCACCCTTGCCAGCCTAACACTATATTTTTGCTATTTAGGCAAAAAAAAAATTATTTCAGTGCAGCTCGCTGAAGCTATTGATAAAGCTAACCTACTTGTATGATTTGACTTCAGGGGAGCTCAGAGAGGGGCAGTTTGTTCAAATTTGTAAATAGGTTTTGTTTTGCAAACTGAAACTAACACAAAATGTCTTGTTGCTCTTCATTTCCCTTCTTCAGTCAGACCACTTAGTGAAGGAACAAACCAATTTCCCCACAGTCTGGTCATAAGGAATTTTTCCTTCTTTACATCTTTAATTTTCCACCCAGACTATTCAGCACTTTTATAAAAGCGTATCTTTCCTCTAGTCTCCAACTCCTTTACAGTTTTACCTCGGCAAAGATCGGTGTGTATCGTTCTTCACACCTATAACACTAATAAATATAGAAAGAGTTGTACAGACGAAAGCAGACAGATAGAGAACAAATTAAGGGTCGAATTTGTCTCTCTCTGAATGAAGCAATGCCTAACTCTAATTTCAGCTGAGATTTATGCTCAAATGCATTGCCCTCTTCAGGTGGACTGCAGTAGTTCTCTGTCTACTCATCACTTTAAGCTACAGAAATGTTGAAGTGCAGCCTGGTCTAGGGAGCCGCTTTGGCAGTGGGGTGGGACTCGATGATCTCTAGAGGTCCCTTCCAACCCCTATGATTCTGTGATTCTGTGAAGTCAAAGCAAAGGAAAACAAAGAAAAATAGGAAAGAATATCATGGTGTTTTTATAGGTGTTTGACCATTCCTGATGCTTTCTTTAGGAAAAAGTAAAAATCCTGGACCTTCTAAAACTGGTTTAAAGCANTTTACCTCTAGAACTGCTACAGAACTTAAACATCATTTTAAAGCAAAATTCTTATGACCACAGAACCTAATGTAATAAAAATAATTGCTGTATTTGTTAATCAAACCNAAATATAGAAAGAGTTGTACAGACAAAAGCAGACAGATAGAGAACAAATTAAGGGTCGAATTTGTCTCTCTCTGAATGAAGCAATGCCTAACTCTAATTTCAGCTGAGATTTATGCTCAAATGCATTGCCCTCTTCAGGTGGACTGCAGTAGTTCTCTGTCTACTCATCACTTTAAGCTACAGAAATGTTGAAGTGCAGCCTGGTCTAGGGAGCCGCTTTGGCAGTGGGGTGGGACTCGATGATCTCTAGAGGTCCCTTCCAACCCCTATGATTCTGTGATTCTGTGAAGTCAAAGCAAAGGAAAACAAAGAAAAATAGGAAAGAATATCATGGTGTTTTTATAGGTGTTTGACCATTCCTGATGCTTTCTTTAGGAAAAAGTAAAAATCCTGGACCTTCTAAAACTGGTTTAAAGCAGAAATTTTTTCACCTTACCATAAATACAAATATTCCAGACTTACGTTTTCAATCTAGTAAGCTGTATGTCAATCCTACTGAAGTGCATTCACGCTATCACATCAGTTATAGGATGTTACATTGCCTGAGTAACTGTCACAAGAGAGATGAAAAATATAAATAGTCGAAACAAAGCATGAAAGCCTCACTGAACACTAGCTGCAGTTGGGAACACACACCTAATTTGCACCTGGCCCTACCGAAGCTTTTGAAGTAATCTATAGCCTTAAAGAAAAGCGGCTGTTACCTCGCAGCTCCAAGCGGGTACACGTACCTGACTCATCGCCGTTCTGTTTTGGAGCTTTCCGTTTGTTTCAGGGCGGGTTTTGCTGGGACAGGTGTTTTTTGTCGGTTGGTTTGGGTTGGATTTTGTGGGGGAAAGGAGGTGGCTTGTTTCTGAGGGATGGCGGGGCACAGTGATGTCTAAACTAATATAAATACCTGAAACAGCGCTACTGACGGGGGGGAGCAACTTTCCAGTGGGGAACCACTCATGGCGGCTGTGAGCTCTCCCAGGTCAGCGTTATCCCCGCGCCCCTCGTGCTCACGCGCCGCTGTTCAGCGGCTGCTTCGTCCCGCGCGTTTCCGCTACTCCGCCCTCTGCATCACCGGGCCGAGCCGTGCCCGAGCTGCAAGGCAGCGCGTGGCTCCGCCAGCTGCACGCCGAGCTGAAGGGCTCGGCCCCGAGCAAAGGGCGGGGCGGCCCTTTGCAAGAATTTCCTCGCGTGGTTCTCAGCAGCAGCTGCGTAGAAAAGACGTTAAAAAGCGCACGCGACAAAAAGAAGCGATGCTACAGAGGAAGCAGTAGGTGGCGAACTTCCCCCGTTTTCTCACGCTGTCCGCGTCACCGGAGCAAACGTGATGCAGCAGAAAGCGCTCCCCTTTCCACAAAGAGAAAATATTCACGAATGGTGTCTTCTGGCTCTGAGATTAAACATACTCGTAAAGTACAATGCGCTTACATGAAAAAGTCATGCTTCTTCAACACGCATTCCACAATTACATGCAAGAAGAATCGTTTAAAAGCTGCTACAAGTAAAAGCCAATAACGAAACTATTCCGTCATAAATGATACTCTTTCAGAGTAAAAGGGAGAGTATTTATTCATCATTCTTAATCCAGGTTACCTCTGAAATGTTACTAGAGCTATCACATGAGCAAAATCCTTAAATTTGCATGTAAAGGATCAGTGTTCACCTCCAACTCAGGGTTAACAGTGGTCCCAGAGGGATAGGGCAATGAACACGCTCAATAGACAGAGATCTCTGCTCCTCCAATCATTTCTAGAGCAGACGCTGTAAGACAAGGCCTGCACACTGCTTGCTGCTCCTCCTTATTTTGTTAGCATCCCGGTTTGAACTGGCTGTCGTCACAGATTCCTGTCTGATGCTGGAAAGAAGCCACTGTAGTACAAAACCTTGTAAGGAGAGGAAAGAAGTAGAAATGAACATTCTGCATCTCTGAAGAAAATTCAAAAGATTCATGCAGGCATCTCCATAAAAACACTGATATATGACATGAAATTTGCAGAGAAAGGCTCCAAATATACTAGAATAAAAAGAAAATATTTATTTTGTGGTGGTTCGTATCATAAGTCTAATGTTTAAACTGCAGGAGGGAGATATTGATTAGACACAGCTGAAACCTTCCCAGTCAGAAGTGCTTCATTAAACTTCTAGGAACAAAAGAATAATGTCAATGGATATTTTTAAATAAATATCTAAATATTCAAAATACAAAACAAATGTAATTAAAAGAAAAGGATGTGGCCAAACAGCATGAGAAGGTACTTTGGTAATGCTATGATCCTGTCTCTGCCTGCTGACACATAGCAAGTACACTCTGACATTAATGTCAATTACAATATAGCAGTGTGCTTTCTAGAGACGAGAAAGCAGTGGAAGGACTTTATTTTAGAAAAGTCAGGGAATGGGAGGAAGACAGGAAAAATCAGCATATTACAAAAGAAACAAAGAGTTGGGAAGCTGACATGGTCAATTACGAATATTTTTAAATTATTCAGATGAAGTAGACAAGATTGCTAATCCTAGGCCAGATGTCCTTCTGTTGGGAATATTCCGAGGAGATGATTTCCTTCTACATCCTGATGTAAACTTTGCATCTGTTTCATTTATCAAGACCGTCATGTGAAAATATCTAACCATAGGTTTCCAACCTTTTTCTTTCTGCAGCTGAAACCTCACTCTACTTGCATTATCATCTTCTAATCTGCAGAGAGATTTGTTGATTTATTTCCTTCTCCCATTTCCAAAGAGCTATGCAGGCAGCGAATCAGGGTACTGAAATCATTGATACCACTTAGGTTACTGCATGGACAGACAGTGTTTGTCTGGAGAAAAGAAGAAACTGGGCTGACCAAGGACATTTCTGATTAAAAAAATAAAATAAAACCATAGTTGTTCTTCCAGTTGTTTTCCCTAATTCCAATAGTATTCTCTTAATACTTCGTGCATATTCTATACTTATCACTATATATATCTATTTCAGTAGCATGTAGTAATCCACGTTCAAGATTAAATCCTCAGTGCAGTAAGAACAGCATGCACAAACAAATATAAAGACTTCTGTAGATAAATAAATACCTAATTTTTTTTTTTCAGTTAAAAATAAGAAACTTGCATTGATAACTATGCTCCTAGACTTGCACTTCACACTGCCAAAAAATGTTAGAAATAATTGCACAACATTCAGAGCATGCTCTCACTCAAAAAGGTGGCATGCTACATCACTTAGTGAAGTTGTATATTGGATTTCTAAACAGGGGAGAAGAGCTAAAGAAGCGATCTCTTTTTCCTCCCCTTTAAGTGGAGAATAGCTTATTATAAATAAAAGTACTAGTTAGTGTAAATAAAAGATGTCATATACACATCAGTGATTCAGGAGAAGTTCCAAACTTGCACACTATGCAACATAAACACATTATGCATTATAATAATTCCCTCTAAGGGGTGATAAATGCTTTAGAACTCTAAAGTTCTCTTTATTCAGATTACTTAGTGTTTTCAGTTAACAAGCATAATGCGTTCAACTCTGCACGTTCTCTATCCTCCCAAGCGTCTCTTGACAGGAGCCAGTTAAAAGGAAGAATAACTGTCACCTGCAACAGTGCACTATGTAGTGATGGGTTTAGTTCTTTGGAAACAACTTCCACCAGCTTTTGCAGAAGGCAGAACAGTGAACCCTATGGGCCATGAGTATATTTTTTCACAATTTGTGAAAGCTTTCAGTTATACCCTCTGTGTACACACATGAAAAAGAATTGAAAGGCATTTTTCTATTCTCTCTTCACATCATCATTAGAAAATAACAATCTGAGATTATCATATAATGCATAGAATGTCTGATGAAAAGTACTAGATCCAGAGTTATGTTTAGTAGAAAAATACGTACACATTTAATTGCATCTAAGAGACTAGCAAGCAGACACTTCTCATAATAAAACTAAGCAGCAAAATCTACATAGCTAGCTGAATAGAGTATGTTCTGTTTGTTGTTTTCATCAGGATCTGGATAAGTGGAAACATACTGCTGATAAAAACATGGCACCAGAGTAATCTCATCCATAACATATTTTTCTTTCTTAATAAACTGGTGATATTTTTTCCATTTAGCAGTTGAGAAACTTCTTTTTTTTTTTTTAAGTTAAATTCCATAGTCTTACAAATCAGATAAAATGAATTAAAAATTGCCCATGAAAAATCACTACACTTAGTAGATTAGATTTTATTATTATTATATAGTAATTCCAAAAGAAAATAAAACTATTTTGGTAAACACAACTTTTACTGAGTTTCATTAGGTGCAAGGAGGTTGAATAAGGCCCACTGAATTATGTCACAGGAGCTACATAAACATAGTAATATTTTTAGGGGTAAGAAGGGTCACTCTTGTCTCATTTATAATACAATTAAATGAAAAGAAGCACAATGAAATCAAAGTGTAATTTCAAATTAATTGCTACAAATGAGGCCAAAATCTGGCATAAGTAAGCAGTTATAAGGACTGTTAGCAGGATGCAAAGTTGTTCATGACGCAGATGCAGCCCAGGAAAATCTCCAGGAGTGGATTACCTTTGACATCTGTTCAGCTTGTAGGAACTGAGAAAGCAGTGTTCTTACTCCAGTTGCCAGTGAGCAGCTGTCTGGCTTGTAAAAAAGCAGTATCACAAACTGACAGTGACACAAATCAGCAGTTTCAGCAGCTTTACTCATTTTCTCCACTGGCCAAAGTCATGTGCCTGCAGTTATAGTATCACAGGAGCTCTGAACTCAAATACCTTTTTCAAAAGTCAGTATGTTAGCCTCAGCCGGCAGCCAAGGTGGTACAGTCTCACATCTTCTGTTGGCTTCAAAGGCAGGTTGAGCTTGCCCATGTCTGAAAAGCAGGATGAGTGTGAATATTTCTAGAATAGTAATTAAGTCTGTTTTCTGTATTGATGAATGGGCCAATCTTGCCTTTCAGAGCGCTTCACTACTTTCCATCAAGAAATTAGTGAAACATGTACAGCATTATGTTTATTAACCCATCTGCTAATTAAACATTCTCAAAGTTCTGGATAGCTAAATCTTGAAGTTATCAAACTCAGGCATTATTAAATCCAGCAAAATGCACCTTTCCTAGTAACTTCTTCCCCCTAGAGAAACTTAAGTCTAACAGCAAAACAAGAGGAAAATGAAACAAGGTAAGACTTTCAGCTATTCAGCATTCTGGGCATGCAGCTATATTGCTTCAGTGCCACTCAAAATCACATGCACATTCAGAAGCGAATTGAATTGCCAAGACTGAGCTTGGATGTCAGCTGAGCTTCTGCAACGTTCACCAGCTACAGATCTACAAAGCTGCAGCTTTCAGTCAGCCTCTCTTCAACTGTTGATACCATTACTGTGGGTAGCTATCAGAGCAAAACTGTTGTTTGACGTTCATATTGCCAAGGTGAAAAGAATAAAACTGCAGGAAAACTGGCATCAACCCGATCAACTGGATTTTGTCTCAGAGCTGAAGCAAGTTGATTTTTATCCTGCTTACCAAACCAGAGTTTTCTTGCAAAACTCTGTGATAAGCAGAGGAGAGCAAGAGTTTTGCTTATTCAAGTAAGAAGAAAGCATCCTATCACCTGCCTGTTTCAACTGTTTTGACTCTAGGATGTTCTCTGGCACAACAGATTTGTCATCTTCTTTAACTCAGTGCCAGGTCAGTTTGGAAGCACAGTACCCCACAGTAGCAGTGTGCAAAAACAGCTGGGCTGCAGAAATGTGTACATTTTCTTGAGTATGTATAACCTGAATGTACAGCACCACTGACATTTGTACTTTGCTGGGTATGCATCCTGGACAATTAGTGGGAGATCTGTTCTCATCTTTGCATGTGTTATTCTATTATTCTATTTTTGGAATTGAACAACTTATCCCTCCCTGCCTCATCGGTGGCTTTCCACAGCCTGGGGCCAGTTTCTATGGTAACTACAAGGACAGCCTCGTAGAGCTGCACTGCCAGCAGCTGGCAGCAAGGGGTCAAGGTGAGGAAACATCGCTGATATACATTTCACAGAGCTCTTAGAAGTTAGGTCAGTACTTCAGGGGTCAAGGAAAAAGAGTAGGCTAGAAGTTAAATATAGAGTGATTAAGATAAAGAAAAGGAGACAGAAATTTCAAAACTCAGAAGACAAAACTGCAAAATTAATTTCAGTAGTGAGGTGAAACATGAATTAACTCTGTGAATAATATTTGCCTCCACAAAAAATAACTATTTGCTCTTTGCTCTACAAAGACAAATGCACACTGAAATAAGAAAAGAAAGACTTGCATGATTGGCTTTTATTTAGATTCTTGCCCTCTGCTTAGTTCTAGACAAGTTTCTGTTTAAAACCAACACCAGTTATTAAACACAGAGGCTTTTACTAAAATCCCACTGCTAATATCCTTCAGGATATTTGATAGCATGCCAGCTGTACTGTGAGCTCAGAGGCAAGCAATGCAATCATTTTAAACATCAGGCACTATAGGCTCCAGAACAGCATTCTCTAACATAAAGAAAAAAAAAAAAAAAAAAGCAGGATGTACTTAAGAGGCTCTTTCTGCTGTGTACAGGTCAGGCCCACTTCCCACCTCATTTGCAAATACAGAGCAATGAGAATGTATGACATTACTTACTAATTAAGTAGAGGCAAAAATTATATTAAAAACTGTTCTGTGTATTTTTAGGAAAAAGTAACAGCAAAGAAATGGCACGCCAGCATAGCACAGTGTGCCTGTTCACTGTGAACTTGGGTGTGGTAAAAGCTTTCACTGTATTCCAACTCGGAGACACATACACACCTAAAGTTAAAATGATCTCTATCGGTTACTAGGAAAGCAGAAATAGCATTCAATTAATCTAGTAGAAGGGCAAAATGAGGAATACATTTTTCCTCAGAGCGCCTAGGCGTTGCCCTGCCTACACTAGTTCCATCTGTTTTCTTACCTTGGAAAACAAAATTTAAAGCCTACTTTTGTTTCTCAGCTTAGCTCAGCTCTTTCCTGACCAAACCACACTTCAACATCAACAGAAATAAAATTGTAATACACAGTGGGTCTAACAGAATGCTTGCCAAATACCTCACTTTACTATTTCACTAATATGGATTACACACACAGATAAATAATACTGAATAAATAAATTACAAATAATAAATTGCACACATACACACTCACAGTATAGATACGTAAATATGTTGCATCCTTCTGTCCATCTCTAGAAATGTTGTGAACTCTTCAGGGAACAGATAATGATGATACATTCATGCAGTACCTAGCACTATGAGACCTTGATCTTAGCTGAAGGCTATATAAGCTACTAAAATACCTGCTTTGCAAACAGAGATAAAGACAGAAGTGACACAGAATTTAAGCTCCGTAACCAACATGTCTGTAGGTTACTGATGAGAAGGGAAGGGAGTTTTTCTTTTTTCTTGAACACTGATACCTAGACAGTTAAAATGTAAAATCTGAGGAGTGACAGATTATTCTGATCAGTATTTCCCAGAAGTAAAGATTGTTCCCCAAATGCTAAGAAGTACTGCATATTTCTGTTGTTATATCTACCAAATACATTACATAAATGTTTTGTCTGACTTGAAAGCAAACTTTTACATATATTTTCTTAACTATTAGTGCTTTATACAAAATATGTACTCTGCTGGCTAGCTGATTTAAATGCTTTTCTGGATTCTTCTGATTTTAATTTTAAGTCATACGTACAGCTGCTGGATTATTCCCATGTACTTATCTTCCAGTAAAATGTATGTATCCTATCGACACCTTCACAAACATATCTAAATAAGCTCTCTTCATTACTTTAAATATACATTCATGTTTATGACTTCTTGTTTGCTTTCTGATTTCTGGCTGCCTTCTGTGCCTAGCATAATATACACAGGCTCGTCTGCCACTACCTTGTCTCTGCTTCCATTTTCTTACTGAATTGAGTTCCTCTGCATCCCACACATGCATTCATGGCACAGGACCCTGGGCAAAGACTTCTAAGTTTTCACACTGCCTTATTCAATAAAGGAATGTGACTAGCCCATCTATTATCTTGAATGAAGCTCATTATTGCTTCCTACCGTATGCTCCTGCATACTGTAGTTTCTACCTCTGCCTAGCAATTCTGGCCTATAGTTCCTGAATCAGTGAAGTACGTACTACTCTGATTCATCTGATCTTTTTCAAATACTCTATAAACTGGAAAGCTAGTAAGTAAACAATGCATACTGTATAACAATTCATTAAATGTTACTTCCTGCCTTAAAACTGTAAAAGCCACCTGATACTTTGGGCTGCAAAAAAACAATTGTATAAATGGTCTTACACAGGGCTTGCACAGACAGTTGTAGCTGCTGCATGATCTTGAGTGCGCAAAGGCCATTTCAGCTTTGACCTTATACAGAGTGAATCAAAGAGTCTTCAAACCTTACAGCAACTTTCAGCTTTCCCCCTTACATGGCTCCTTCCTTCTCCAAGTCACCAGGATGGATCTGGACTTTCCAGCACCTCCTCAAGCAATTTAACATCATGGTCACATCCAAAAGTGAAAGCTGTCTTCAGCCTGCTCCCAGACAGAAACTGAACACTGGGGAAAAAGGAAAATGGAGTGAGAGCTCTTAAGCCTGGCTAAATTGTGTCATCTGCCAAAGCAGCATGCTCCTTAGGGCTATATGCTATATAAAAGGCTTCATACATCAGATGTAGTGTAAATGTATGCAAAGAGCATAAACCCAGCACTGCAATCAGGTTAGGTTCTTATTAAAGTTTGATTAATAGGAAAGTCTGATATCCACATACCTCAGTTGCGCAGTAAGAGACAACAGGAGCCCTGGCAAGGTTTCAAGCTGCAGTTCATCGCCAAACTTTGCCAACTCTGCTACATTCTTAGATCTCTATATTGCTACCCTCAATACCTGGATTAGTCAAATGTTTTCATTAGTGTTTTCTTCACCACTCTCAGAAATTGACTCCAGGCTGCACAAATATTACATTCTGGCATGCTGTTGACAGTCGAGCATTCCATCAAATAAACAGTGGTTAGCTGATTCTTCTTTTTTTTTATTTCCTCTGTTGACTTAAGGAAAGTGCTAGAATGGCTAATTTTTAACTGTTTGTAATTAAATGTTTGCAATTCAGAACCCCAAGTGCAGTAAAGAATTGAGTCAAAAGTACCATAGATGATGTTATAACATTTTGAATTCCTGTCAGCTAAATTTCCAGCTATTTTAAGAGTTAGATTACCAGAGAATACCAAGAGCCAGATTCTCTCAAGCAAAACTCTCACATCATTATTCACACAGGTGAAGCAGTCTCTGTTAGTATTCTTATATAGCAGTCCTTTTGTATTCTGATGGGAATTTTCATCTTTAGCCTTAAACAAAAAATTGGCACGCTACCAATCTACTCTAGAATGCCTCAAGGGCTTTTGCCTGTGTAAGGAACAAATAGCCTCTCACACCTTCAACATTTCAGATTACATTTGTATTTTCCTCTCTCTTTCTTGTGTTCAAATGTCTCCTGGCCAGCTGAGATGGATGGCAAGTTCTAGGGTGCATATTATAGATTCATTTAACGTTTAGATTATGAGATTTCTTGTGGGTAAATTCTGTAGCACCCTCAGAGGAGAGTCACTTAAACTGTCTACTGAAATCCCTCTTTCTGTCCATTGCAGCAAATAATCATCACAAAGTTTCCTTGAAGATAACATCATTTAAACTGAGACAATCCAATTTCTTGCCTCTACCTTCCACAGATTATGAATAGAGTATAAAATATGACTAGGATGGAAAAATATACTTCTAGGTGAGTCCTTCGGATGTTCCAAAAACTCACTCAGCTCCTTTCTTTTCTTTCTTGGTGAGCTAATTATTTAGTTCCTTTTCTTTTTAAAGCAGCTTATCTCAACACTTTCTATGTCAGCCAGTAGTTTCCATGCTTCTTTTATTTCCTGTAAAAACTTGACAGTCAGGTCACTGAGCTCATCAATCTGTCTTTCTCTTACAGACTAAGAAGCCTATGATTTGACTCCTACATTTTCTCAGGTACTTTTAATCGCATTGCTAACAGAGGTTTTATCTCATTTGACAATTCATCTCCCAGTCCGTTCTGGGAGACATCTAATGTCATTTTAATTGATCTTACAAAATCTCCATTTCTTACATCTCATTTCTTGGACTTTTAACCTATTTCGGACACTTTTAACTGCTTTCAGTACCCTGAAACAGTTCTGTTTGGGCATACTGGGAGCACCACCTTACAAGTTTCCTTTTCGCTTCAACACCAGCACCAGTGTGTCAACATTCAGCATACATTCACAAGAAAGTGATACGTTAAGAAGTTCTGTGATGTTGTTCTTCTCCTTCACAGAAACAAACAAATACCTGCTTTTTGAATATCAAAGATACAGAGAAGTGGTTTCCTTCAGCTTTCACATCAAACCTGTAGATCTCTATTTCCTCTCAATTCCAGATAACAGCTATTTGTCTGCTTTTCTCATTGCTGTCTCACTCTATCACATCAGCCAACAGTTCCTGAAGCATCAGCGTTCAAGTCTTAGAGCATGAGATGGAGCCAAGGGATATGTTAATTTAGTTAAACACAAGTGTCACTTGGGCAGTCCATGAAGGATGAATGGCTTGGAATGCATTTTTATTGTTTCATGTATAGCTCTTAAAGTAGAACACAGTTAGCAAAGTCCACTATCATTTAAGTGTTAAATGCCTGTCTTCTGTCAGTCATTAACATAACACCAAAGCAGCAGAATGTGGAGGGCCTCGGCAGGTCAAGACCATAGCCCAAAATTACATCCAACTTCTTTTTAACTGCCAATACCTTTTCTTCTATCAGAAGAGGAGTGTAGGAGCCATTATGCTTCGCCTGCGTTGTGAGCTGCTGTTACTATTCAGGCAACTACAGGGTTGCTTTGTACCTCCTGTCTGACACAAAGCGGATACTGTTCATCTGCTGAGCAACATTTTTGGTTTGGGTCAAATAAAGCTTGAAAATAAATAAATAAATGAATAGCCTCTCAACTGAAAATATGTCCCAGAGTGGAATGAAAATTGCACTATTCCCAGGAGCAATTCTTGCCCAGATGAATCCATGCTACAGAATATTTCACTGGAAGACAGAAATTGTGTTCTACCTGCTCGTGATCCTTGCTGCACTTTTAGTATAAACAATTAAACATTCAAAAAATGAGGGTTTAATCTTTCTGATAGCAATAACTAGCTGCTTCTAGAATTGGCATAAACCACAGTTCCAAGTTAATGTTTAATAGGCAGCTATACCAAACAAATATTTAGATATTATCAAACTAGCAAATAAAGCTTTAAACTAGCTTAAAGTTTAGGTACTGATCAGGATGTGAAGAAAGCAATAAACTTTCACCTCTGTAACACAGTTATTCCTGCTCACAAGCACACTCATCTCTGTCGTAAAATCAGTCAGGATCCTCAACTATTTGGAAGGTTGTTCCAGAATCCTATTTTTCTTTTAATTAAATAGTTTCTTCTTCTTCTCTTCTGCCTAAATTAATGAACAGGTGATGCTCATCTGTCCATACACTATCCCTATTTTAATTCCATTGTGTATTAGCAATAATATACTATGCCTAGTAGTATAACATTGGTAACAAACTAGTAAAAATAAACTGTATTTACTGCTGACACAACTGAACTGTTACACAATTCCTAAGCCTGCAACCAATGTTCATTCCAAGATGAACACTCAGTTTCAGGAATTATCTTCCAAATATTCTGGAAATTGTCTTCATTATCATTAGAACCAGAGTGCTTGGTAGCTTTTAGATCATTTTTGTTCTCAGTTCTAGTTGTACTATTCAAAGCATTTCCTCAGTGCTGAAGGTTACAATTATATTCTGCCTGTGCCTGAAACCTCAGGCCCACTCACTCCATTTAGGTTCTCTGACAATCTCCCATGGGGTATAAGTCTATTTCCCTCACTGAGCTCATTAGCATCTATTCCCACTCCAGTAGGTAGGCAGATCGCAGACTTTCAGGGTCTTTCACTTAAAAGCCTATTTCAATGGCAACTGTATACAGAGAAAAAGAATTATTATGAATTAAAGATTATAGGAAGTCAGTGGGTATCAGGTTTTAAGTCAAAGTAACCACAGCCATGCCAACAAAATCTTGTAGTGTAGACCAGATATGAATGACCACTTGAATAAAAAAATGCAGAAAGAACAGTGGGTTTGCATAATAATTACTTATACTGAGATGCTACAGATATAATGAAATATGAATTTCACTGACATGCTGATATCTGCTTAAAGGTAATTCCTACTAGGAGCTACACATGCTTGAAATGTATCTTTCCTATCAAATTCCACACTAGGATTTTTATCATTATACCATTTTTATAATTTAAAAAGGATACCTTTATTTACTAGGCAAGAGTAACCGTTAAAAGCACCACACAGTGTTAGGGATCTACTCTTTAAAGGTATGGGTGATATATAACTTAACTGAAGCTCCAGAATAACCCCTTTTCTCTTCAGCTAGAGAGTGCATTGTTTTCAATCCAAGACTTGATCACACTGTTACAGTTTTTGTGTCCTTATCCAAAAAACTGATATTATTTCTACCATGAGACACCATGAGATAAAATTCCATGTACGTCTCAAAAGTATGACATACCTTGCATTTTAAAGTGTTTGTTAGGTAGTATATATGCAGCTCTCTCTCTGAACTGTAAGATATTCAAAAAAAAAAAAAAAAAGTATTACAAAAAATCTCACAGAGGAAGGGAAAATGTGGATGCTGATTATGTGACTGCTACCAATTTGTACAGGAGGAGAAATGACTCATCTTTTATGAGAAGTTATCTGAATGCACTTAGCCAATGCCAGCATCATGACTGTCAGGCTGAGAGTATTTCTGGGAATCTAAAGAGCCTGACATTCCTGTCAGTTCCAACAGTGTGTACCCTTAATTAAGATATGCATACACACGATTATGAAACATTGTTCCTATCAAGTGATCCACAGGCTCATCCACAGAGGAAATCTATTCTGGAACATGCCGGGGTATGAATGCAACCTGTCCATGCAGGGAGTTTGTACAGAGCTGGTATTGTGATAGCTTTTTTTTACCCTGATTCCCATTTAATCAAGGATGAAAAAAGAAATCAGCATTTTGCTGGCCCTCATGAACTTGCAGTCGTATTACACATCTCATTAATGTCTGTCTCTCTATTTTATTAATGATAATTTACGTTGTGCATGAGGAAAGAAGACAGCACTTACATAAAGCAAAGACAAAATTATTGTATGTTCTGACTAGTTAAACACTTGATAGATTTCAAACACTAAATAGAAAAAAGTGAGAACACATACAGATATACTTAATTGCTTTAAAAAAAAAAATAGAATGACAGTTACCTGTGGTATTAACTGAAAGATAATTGCTGAAGCATGGAAATCTGCTAATCAGTTTTTGAAATCAAGGAGAGGGAAGTTTTATCAGGAATTACATGCAAAAAATTTTGCTGACTATGTAAGAGAGGTCTCAAGCTGTGAATATTTGAATGGAGGTCATCCTTGAGACTGCCTGCAGACTAGCCTCCTAACAACTTACACAATCACTTCTTTTCAGTATTGCAGGAAATAAACAGAGCGTTTTCCTTTTGTAATGTATGTACTTCTGGAACTATTTCTTATTCATTAAGCTCAGATAAATGAAACATGGAAGATAATAATTTGATAAACAGGACCTATAGATCTGGACTTTCCTCCTCAGAAGTAAACCAAATAGATATACTGTATACATCTTTTCCAGTCTGGATACTTCTATCTACGGTGAATGGTCACTCCAAAATAAAAGCAGACAGCATAAAATGCCTGGAATGCAATTTGTCTGGTCTTTTTTTTGTGATTATTTTCTTTCACCGCTTGTGATGTGATGCATATGACAATCTCAGTTTTAGTCTGGAATTTCAGTGAGAAAAGCCCCAGCTTGTCAAGTTAATTCTATTATACAGAATGTCTGCTCAAGATTTTGCAGAACTATGCTAACCACACTAAAATAACATCTTTGATGTGTGCCTTAGCATGGCAAATATTAATAGCCACTCTTTGTGGGGGATTACATTCCCAAGACCACAGACAGGGAGTAAGATTGACCAAACACATACAATAAAAACCACTTTGATGAGTTACAGAAGGCAAAATTGAGAATGATTAATGCTGGTCACCCCTGCCATCTTAATAGATTAGCTCTACACTAGAGCTGACATAGTACACAGTGAACTCATAACTTTTCTAAAGATACCAGTAATTAAGACAGATTTATTTTTCTCAGCCTTTCTCATGACATTTCTTTTTTCTATAACCAACATAATTTACAGAATTTTAAATCAATTTGGTGAAAAATGGCAGCTTCATTTTGTGAGCTTCTTACTAAGCAGCTTACAAAGATGAAGCTACCATAGCTCAATAACTGAGCTACAGACTAGAAAGTAAGATTGGTTATGTTTTTCAATTAAAAAAAAGCACTGAAGTTCAAAGGCATAGTAATCACATAACAAGGCAGCAGTTGTCCCATAATGCACGTATCCACATGCCTCGTTACAAGAGCCTCGTCACTTAGGAATTACAAATCTCAGTATTCAAATAATGAGTTTAAAACACTGCTCATTACCAAGTTTGAGGGTTTGGCAACTGTGAGTAGAGAAGAATGTTACAGGGAGACTCTGAGGTGGGACAGGACAAAAAATGATGGCTGGAAAAATGTAGGTGATGACAGACTTGATGAGATAAAGTTTAAATGTAAAATTTATTTGTTATTTTATACTGAAATTATAATATATACACTATTGGTTCCCTTCTCTAATATTACATAAATAAATAATCACTTCTCAGTTATAAAGTATCTTAAATGCCAACACAGTGTTTTTGTTTGGGATTTTTAATTTGTTTTTTGTTTTTCTGAAGATCAGTTACACCACCTTAATGCACCTCTAGATGCATTTTCAAATCCAGCTGTTTTAAGGGATTAAAATTTTGATTTTGTTCTTATCTAAATTCTTCCCCATGAAAGAATAGCTTCTGTGCAAATGAAAGTTAATCTCACCAAGTTTATAATATAAAACACCATGAAAGCAAACAAAGCAGTGGATCAACTCTGTTCTGAGGTACAGCATACCTATTGGGATTACCTCCTTCAGTTTAATTGGAATTGTATCAATTTGCTGATATTACAAAAGTGAAGAGTGCGCCTAATTACCTTGTGGGTTTTCAGGACATCACTATAAAAGTACAGAAAAATCAGAATTCAGTATCTGCAAACCTGGAAGAGATTAGAATTGTTCATTCTCATTCCACACAAAGTAATTCTGAGTCAGTAGAAATGCGTGGAGGGTTACAGTAGGTTATAAGGACTCCATGAACGAGTTACTTGCGCTCATTTCCAATATAGAAAAAGACCGTTTTTCACATCACTAACCAATTAAATGAGTTCAATCAAAGCTCTCATATCCTGGGGCAATGCAAATTAACATGGAACAAAAAATAGCACTCAGTCTTAGAAATCCAAAGTAAGAGAGAGATCAAAAGAAAACACATAACAATATCACAATGCAAATGAGTTTTTGCCTGGGAAATAAAAAGCTCTGTAAAAATGTCCACAGCAGCAAAATTCCTAGAACTCCAGGTTTTATAAATGGACATGGCAGGGCTTGACTCATCATTTTGATAGCAGAAGTCCAATCCTTAGAAAGATATCTGTGCTATTGGAAAGGCCACATCATCTCCCCAAATTTTGAAGGTTCAGATATATTTAATTTCTGTTAAATGCTGTATTGGAAATGTGTAAGTGTTGCTTGTACACTTTGAAATGATTATATCTTATCCACCCTGAACATCACAACATTTCTGATAATTAAGGAACTTCAAATACAGGATGAATTTTCAGTCTGAGAATATAGAACTGAGCCCAAACATCCACAAGGAAAAACAGTGCAGTTTCCCCTTATTTTAGATCCTCTCTCTGACAAGTACATATCATCTGTTTTAATAATTCTTCTAATTTGGCAAAGAAAGATATCATGAGAAACTGGGTCAATTTTTTTTTTTTTTTAACTGTAGCAAAACGCTTGAGGTAGAAATTACAGTTGCTGAAAATTCCAGTTATTTCTGTCTCATATAATCATACAATGGCTTGGGTTGGAAGAAACCTCAAGGGTCATCAAGCTCCAATCTCCCTGCCATGGGCAGGGCTGCCAGCCACTAGATCAAGTACTACCCAGGGCCCCATGCAACCTGGCCTTCAACACCTCCACAACATCTCTGGGCAGCCTGTGCCAGCACCTCGCCACTGTCTCAGTTAAGAATTTTCCCCAATATCAAATCTAAATCTCTTCTCCTTTCGTTTAAAACCATTCCCCCTTGTCCTGTCACTACCCTTGTAAAAAGTTTATTTCCCTCATGTTTATAAACTCCCATTAAATATTGGAATGCCACAATGAGATCTCCCTGCAGCCTTCCCTTTTCCAGGCTGAAAAAGCCCAGTTGCTTCAGCCTGTTTCTTCTCTCTTGCAGTTACCCAGGACCTTTGTTTGTCAAGGTTTAAAAATCTATCGGGGTAATATGCTGTCAAGCACTGATCATTAACTTTCCTCTTCTGAACAGTCCAGTCACTAGCCAGCGCTTGCTCTCAGTTCCAGATATTTTATGTAGATAAGCCTTTTGTAATGCTGAATTTTGATAGCATCAGATCCCACAGGCATCTGTGCATAGCCCATATGGGGTCCAGGAGGCTCAGCTTAGAATTTGGTGTATGTTGATGTTGTCAGAAGGCACAGCTGCTCTGATTAAGGCACTTCTCTCTGTTGTTCATGTATTCCAGTGGGACAAGCAGAGGTTGCCTGCAGTTAGATAAGCACAAAAGAAGAGGCTTCCCTGCAAAATACATAGCCCTACAGAACCTCTCTGGAGAAGGTGAACCAAGAAAAACACAACACACAGGGAACAGTACAGAAAAAAAAATTGTCTCTGCACAATGATGTAGGCATAGCTCTCAAGTGTCAATTTTAAGAAAGCTTTTTGCATTAGAGGAGTTGCCAGATTTTTCAGACCTTCATCTCTGTGCAATTTGCAGATTTGAGACATACGGACTCACACATACTTCTTAATACAAGTGAAATATACTTTCAAGTCTGCTATTTTCATAAAATTAGCATGAATACACAGGTGTACCCATAGGCACAGCTCCAGCTAATCCCCAAACTATTCTTGGCACACCACCAAGCAGCAGCAACTATAATGAATGGCAAGAGCAAAGCAAAGATTGTCTTATCTGTCTGGCAAAAACTCTGAGAGTTCCACGAGAAACTCATTATCACTAATGCAAATCCAATAAAGGAGAGAAATGTGCATTCACTAAGCAGCACTCTCATTGGGACATCCATTCAGAATAACATCCACAGGAGCTTAGAAAATCTCAGTGAAGATTCTTGCAGTGCAAAGCAAGCAGAGAAGGAAACAGCCATTTTAAACCATCCTGGTTTGTGATTTTTTCAATTATTTTCTCCTTCTAATTTCCCCTTAGGGTTTGTTTGTTTGTTTCTTAATTTGGTTTGTGAAGATAAAACATTTGGAGGGTGGGGATGAGGGCTTCTGAGAATGCCAGAAAACTTTCTTAATCAATTTTAAATTATGCTTGCAAATTCAAAACTTCAGAAGTTTCTGGAGTCATTCACGAAGAAAATGGACCATATTTGGCCTAGACTCAAAACAAATACACACCATCAAAATTCAGCAGTACAAAGCAGGAAGGAGATTCCTTATTAAACATCCCCATGGTTTTGCCATCAGCAAGTGCAAAAAGTGCAGCTGTGGCAGGCCCTGCAGTAAGGAAGTCAGGGCTTCTAAGCTGAGTTTTAAAGGCATCAGACTCATGGTGAGCTGACGACAGTAGACAGCAGTGGTCCTATTTCACTTTACAAGGTCCATATAACTAAAAACTAAGACATGGGTACCTGAAGGGATGTGTCGGAATGCAGGCTAATATTAAATAAGGGGTGTTTTTGTGCCATATGTTGATGAACTGGGTTGCCTGCTACAGACAATCCAGCTGCTGCAGCCCGACTCACCATGCCAAAAACCATTCAGATAGCACTAAGTCAGCACTGCAAGTTCCACCTCCTGCCTTCCTGACTCTCCTCCATGGGAAATTACTTCTAAGAGTGACTCCCATTGTCTGAAGATCATGTCATACCACAATTTCCTTCATTGCAATTACCAGTCCATTTGCACTGCTGTGGAAGAAATTTTCAGACATGGCAAGTACTTGCAAGGGCTTGCAGTTGGTCACCACACCTAACATACTACATTAACAGTGCTACAAGGACAAAACATGCTAACATATATATGCAGCAACAAAATACAGCTGTATTTTACTTCTAGTCAGGTCTATGGTTCAAAATTAAGAAATCTGATGAGTAAAAAGTGTACGAATATAGATTATTAGAAATGTTGTGGATACACATTTTTTTAGAAAGATAGTTATTTACACAAATATATGTATGCGATACCTGTAAGGTTTGTAGGTTGCATCTATGCTAGTAAGTTCAAGCACACTCAGGAAAATACAGCTGATGAAAAATGAGGCTTCACTTTCCTCTTGCAGACTCAGCCTGTACCAGAATATTCTTCTCACTAAGGAAAAAAGTGAAACTTTCCATTCTTCCACCTTGCAATATGTAAGCCATGAGATTTCAATACAGAGAGGAATAATCCAAACATTAGTCTAAGATGCTGATGGAAATAATCCTTAAATGATTCAGCAGTTTGGATTTGGTTTATTTTTAATTTATGCTTTATTTCCTACATTCCTCATTACATCTGATATCCAATTCTTTGAATATGATCTGATATCATCTCTTGCTGCTGACCATGGATCTCTATCATGTGATAAAAACACTGGATATTCCAATCTCTCTCTTGCTTTGTTTTTCCCCTGAAGCATCAGATATAAGCTTTCCCTCACTTCCTGGAGTATAATAGATAATAATTACATGTCTTTCTTTAACTCAGAAGGAATTTCCCAACAAAAACGTAAAAACTTCACACCCCTTTGTCTTTCTTTCCCTAGTTCTTTCCTTATCCAACTGTTGCAACTTCTATCAAGCTATTGTCTCACACTTACTCTTCATGCATCACATCCACACCATCTTCACAGCCCTTTCAGGTAATTTTCTTACGTATATAAACAAACAAACAAAAAAAAACGCAAAAGGTAAACAGTATGTAGTGTGGAGCTCATATCAATCAGGTATAAAATTGTTTTAATAACATTTTGTGAAAGAAAGCTAAGTCTGACCCCACTTCACAACTTTTGAACTCCTCTCCTATAGTAAAAAAGATTAATGTCCCTTTTGGTGGAAAAGGAAATGACATTAAGGAAACAAAAGCTGTCACAAACATTTTGAGACATCCAGCCTTCTATGAAGGCAAATCACACCCACACACACAAAAATAACCCTTATGAATCAATCTCTTTGGTTTACCTTAGCAAATACGGATGTGCACATACACACATGTACAGACTTTGTAATTACATATCTGCCATTAATCACCTTCACAGCATAAGCTGCTGTTCCACACTGACCTCCTGAGTGACATAGTAGAAGGAAATACAAGGGAAAGAAGTTGCAAGAAAGTTCAGACCATAACTTGGCATCTACCTGAAAAGTCAATTGCCTTCTCAGGTACTTCAGATCTGCCCAACTGCATACTTTCAGCTGTCACAGCTGTTATTGCAGTCCAAGGTTCTTGCAGCATCTCAAGTACAGTATGAGTTTTGAGGATTTGCCTGGGAAAAGTGACAGATCAAAAGAAGATTTCCAATCACTGAGACATACTTTCAGCTGCCTGGTTGCAAAATAAGCTCTACTTCTGACAGCCAAGACAATGAAGTGAGGCTAACAACTGCTGTTGTAGAATGCAGTCAGAGAAACATGAGTTGCAAGAGCTCAAGGAGATAATGACAATGAATTTATCTGTATATGTGCACATATACAGACACTCATATAAGGTACACCACTGCAGCAAAATGATGCGTTCAGCAGGAGTGAGAGAAAATAAGGGGAAATGACAAATTCTATAATACTGAAAATTAAAGTCAATGGATTTTGTCTTTGATAATCAAGGTTATTGGTTCAGACATGCAAATACAGAAAAACATCTCTTTCTTCGGTTCATTCTTAATTTGGAATTTTAATATTTTCCAGAAATATATATGCATGAAGACATGTAAGTTTAAATATATTTAATAAGTATTGCTCTATATATGTATATGCAGTCACAAATAAGTGAAGACAAGCGACTGTTTTTATTTAGTGAAACTTTCATTCCTGAGATCCTGTGAAACCTGAAGTTTTATAGTTAAGGAACTGCAATACTCACAGGGTTCTGTATGTCTACACTTTAAAGAATTTCTGCTATCTTAGGATATAGCCTGAATTCCTATACTGAGGAACAAAAAATTACATAAACCACATTAGCCATACTTCATCTACATGAAATGGAGATTGGCTTTAAGTGGACATATTCCACCTCTTTCCCCAGCTTAATGTCACACCACCATGTTCAGGGCTTTAATGTGGCAAGACACCATTCTTGGAGCTGGACGTTCCTCTGACTAATTACACTCTGTATTAGCCAGATTTATCAGGTGTTAACTTCAGTCAGAATGAGTTCAGCTATCTGAATATGGCAAAATTATCTCCTAGTAGTGATCAAGCAAATGGAGTCAAAACAGGAATTTAAAAGTACACAGACATTCACTGGATTAGAACACTGGAAGAATAATTAAAGATTCAAGGGTGAGAGGAAGAAGGGGGAAAAAAAAAAACAACCAACCAAACAAACAAAAAACAGGAAAATGAAACAGGCTGTTTTATGTACCTTCCAAACATCTTGTTTGAGTTCTGAGGAATTACTGATGTTGAAGCACAGTAGTCTTCAACCTGGCAATGTGAAAAACACTATGACCTATAGCAAAGTGGGTCTTTTTTCTTTTATATATATATATAGACACACACATATTTGCTATTTTATTTTACTTGAACACATACAGTAAACAATAGATCAGTCCCTACCTGTCAGGTGATGAAATGCTGTCCTCATGTAAAGACAATCACAAATCACAGCATAAAGTACTTTGCCTGGGAAGTACAAAAGGTAGGATTTAAAACAGATTATTTTTGTTAGAATCCCCTAAAATGTCCTTTTCCTTCTACTGTGATCTCTCTTTCTATGCATCTTTCTAACAATTCAGCACTGGCTTTACTTAGTTACTCCATCCACAATAATTATTGCTTAGCTGGGATTCAAACGACCTCAGTATTAGGCAGTGAGAATCTGTTGTTACAAATTAGAAATTGCTCATGTGGCTTAGTTTTATTTGTATCAAAGCAGAGAAATAAAAGCACAGAAGCAAATAGAAAATAAGTGTCCTACTAGGAGAGTAACATTATCTGCGTAGTGGCAAACTACAGCATGTAACTATAAAATGCTTCATAGCAGTCAAATAGAAAACACTGTAGCAAATTCTGCCATGGATGTGTTCCCTACCCTGAGCTAAGTAAGGAAACATGACTTGAGTAGAAGATAAACTGAAGATACTCCGTTAAAAATGAACAGCAATATCATTGCTTTGTGCACTTAACTCCAAAACAAGCCTTCATCCTAGAACACAAATGTATCCTTATTCAAGGAGAGAGCTATCAATCCATAAAACGTGTTGTTGGGTTTTTTTGTTCGGTTTTTTGTTTTTTGTTTTTTTCCCCAGTTCATTTCATATTCCTATAACTTGAGCAGGAAAATATCTACAATCAGCTGATGGTAGTCATGAGGAATACACTTACATAGGAGATCTCCATGGACAAAAATTTGTATTTTAGTCTTCCATTTTATGGTATTTAAATTGGCCAAAAAGAGCTGAGTTGCTGCCTCCGCACTTTAAGGTATATAAGGATCATAGGATCACACACAGATCACAGGATCATAGAGGTTGGAAGGCCTCCAGAGGTCCCATCTAGACCAAAGCTAGTTCATCCTTTTCTGTCTTCTTCTGCCAGCCCTCTCAGGATAATGTCAGAAGGAGCACAGGATCACCTGTGTTACACAGGCCGCTATACGCAACCTAGATGCTTCATGGATAACCTGACTTTACTATCCCAGCTGCTGAAGGGATTTGGTCAAATTTGGCTGTGCACCACCACTGAGGAATGGGAACCACCACTATGTGGCCATACTGGTTACCATACCAACAGGCAGCATAATACCACACAGCTCTCCCACTCCCACAGCTCAGGACAAAGGGAGAAAATACAATGAAGAAGAAAGCAGATGGTTTGAGATAGTGACAGGGACATCACTCACCAATTACCATCACAGGTAAAACAGACTTAATAGGAGACACTATTGTAATTTATCATCTGTTGTTAATAGACTAGGGCAGTGAGAACTAAAAGCAAACTAATACCTCCTTCCCCCCATCCTCTTCTACTTGAACTCCGTGAGAGGCTCAGAGAAATGAGGAAAGGTGGACAGCCTGCTCCACCATGGGCCACTGCTGGGCTGCAGAGAAACTGCTCACAGAGACCAGCCCCAAAGCCCCCTGCTACCTAAACCTTGTCATGTAAACTCAATGCACACACCCAAGACAGCTGCATGGCTGGACACTGGTTAGGTGAGATTTACAGAGAATCCAGTTACCAAAAGGAAAGAAAAATACATCCAGGGCCCCCTACCAATCTATCCTAGGAGTAAGGACCTTCACAAGCTCAGATTCTGTGACTAGGTCGTCTAATCTGACTTTAGACTTAAAAATTTTCTTGGATGAGTTTATCGTCCAGTTGCTCTCCTATCTCCTGGTTGTAGGAATGTCATAAAATAGAAAAATTAAAACATAGGAAGCTAACAAAAATAATGCAAGTGACCAGTAATATTTGATGGGAAGGAAGAAAAGACTCCTCCTTGTGTAGGAAACCTCCCGCAGTTCTGAATAGTAAAACTATCCTACTGCTACTGTCTTTACATGTTATAAATGTACCCACCATCAATGGGCCTTATTACTTTTCCCAACAATCAGGGAGAAAGATGGAGACATTATCAATTCAATGCGACACAGATTTTCAGGCAAGGAAGGGTCTCTGTAATATTTGAGCTTAATCAACAGTACATGCACTCTCACTTACAATGCATGTAGTATTTTCCTTCAGCTAAAGTAAAGCTTTGCTTTTTGAACAATAGCTAAGCTGGAAAGTGAAAACAAATGAACAAATAAACATGAGGTTCTCAGCTTTCATTTTTCCAGGTCAGTCATTCTGGTATTTAAATAGCACTTACAGCTATAAAATTGTACCTTATGTCAAGGCTGGTGTCCTCTAATTTCAACTTTCAGCACTTGCCAGTAAGACTTTATCACAAATACTTACACACCGGATATGGGAACATGAATGAGTTATCACAGAACAAGGTCACAGGTTAGCTTCTGTATTAACAACTGTTCTTACCCCATGGAAAATATGAGCCAACTTGCTCTCGGGGCAGCAAATAGCTAGCAGATATCAAGTCACCCTTGGAAACACTCTTCCCATGATCTTTGTCATTATCTTCCCATTCATGTATTACAGGAAGACCTCAAGAAATGGCTTGTCCTGGTTTCTGTGTGCAAGTTCACAGACAGCACTGCAGTATCTCCACCTCTAGTTCCACAAGAACTTAAATTTCTCACAGTGCTAGGTCTCAGAGTGTTGCTTACACCCCTTGTAAGAAGCACAGGGTAAAGAATAATCCACACTTCCCTCTTTGTCCTCCTTTTCCTATGGAAAAATTTATGATAACCTATTCCTGTCAGATGAACCAAATTCTACTAAGTTACAGAAATATCAACCCTATCATATTTCCCCATGTATCTGAGCATCCCAACATCCTCTTGTCAATCATGCAGATTCCTAACATTAGTATAGAGGCAATTAGAAGATATTCCTTACATGCACCCTTGTGCCAAATTAAATTAGATAATGCATGCAAGAAGATTTTCAAGAAGTTGCTATGTCAGGGGTGAGGAGATGTGCTGAGAATGTGAATCTGGCGCAAGATGTGAGATCGAAAATTCATGAAGTAGTAAGCACTGGAAAGTCACTTTAACCCAATTTTCCTGCAGTACATCAGATATAGTCAGTACTTGGGAGCACAGAGACATCACTGGTTTACTACTTTGTAATTTCTGCAGTCTGCAACACAGTTTTCACAGTTGTCTTACACCTGCAGAAATAAGCAGCAACCTCATCAGCTGAAATCTACAGAATGTATACAGTATAGCTTTCTTCTTCATCTCTACTGCAAACATCACTGTCAGCTTAGTATATTGCTTCTAGTTCCCAGTGTTTCTCAAAAACTTGTTTTTTAATTAATGCTTTCCTTGATGAATACATTGAGGATATCATCATCTCATTGCTTTTAATGAGATATTCTCACAGGCATCACTGCGTTGTAGTACATAGCTGCTTATCTCTTAAAAAATACACTGCGCTGATTTGGCATATCATCTTTTACAGCTACAGTATCTAAAAAGCCTGATGACACAAAGGTTTCCTGTGTATGCTCTTAGAGATGGAAATTCCTCTCCTAAAGTCTCCTCACTCAAAAGCAATATACCACATGTAACCATACATACATGTCTTTCATTCTACTGCAAGAAATTGTGCTTTGATTTGGGTTTTATTATTTACTTTTCCCAACAGTACCATCATTCTGTTGTAGACTTGTACCTAACTGAGAACTTAAAAATAAAATAAAATATTAAAAAAAAAAAATCAAGTTATCAGCTCCTTTGGAGCTTTCTTTCTCTCCTGCAATTAGTATTCAGTCAAAAGGTCTCCCAAGTTTTGTGCAGTTCTTTTGGATCCAGTAAAATCAGCAATAACCAAAGAGTTATAGTAGCAGGCCTCTTGCTGGCACTTTCTGGAAAGCAGAAACCTTTGGAAGTCACTGTTTCCAAAATCCTCTCTCAGAGCAGGTAACACTGTTACCTTTCTGGGCCTTGCAAAGATTGGTGTATGTTTAAGTTAAGACATGTAAGTACACTCATGAAACCTACACATTGTACAGAATGCCCTGACCTACCCCAGGTAGCCAACAGAGCAATGAGATGGAACAACACCTAGGAAAATCTCCTCCATGATCCCTCAGAGATGGATCAGCAAGAACAGAATTTCATTGCCTTTTCTCCAGACAAGGAAAGATGTTTATCTGGGGGACAGTTCTAAAGCCAAAGGAGAAGCAATTGCCAACAGAAAGAAATAAGGAGGCAAAAATATAAGAGACAAAGTTCAGGCTTGATTTTAAAATAGTGGAAGGCAGAATAACACAGCGACTTTTCACCACTTAGACTCATCTAAGAGTTTTATTAGGAACTGAATTAGGCAAACTCTGCAGGCAAAGCACAAACATGTTCTGTTTTGTATGAATTTTCTGCACCCTCAATGTAATGAAGCCTTTCAGTTGTATAACCATTGTAAAAACACGGTCATTTTCAACATCAGCTGATCATAAAGCTACATATCTTCAGAATCAAGTTTTGCACAAAGGGACAGTGGTTAGCCTCACTGAATTCAACTGCAAAAACCTGCTGATGTCAGAAGGAAAGACGTGGTGAATTACAGGGCTACACCAGCGTAAACGGACAAATCTCAGCTCATTCCACTTGTGCTGCATAGAAGGACTGGCGAACGATTGTTCGCTTGTCACGTCCCGTTGCCCCATCTCAGGCACCAAAGCTCCTGAACCCACTACCAGGGAGAACCCCAGGAAGCTGCCGAGTGCAGCTCGTGCTCCCCGGAGCTGACTCAGCTGCAGCTCCTTTTCTTCCCTCACCCTTGCTGTGCCCGCCGCCCATACCTATGGAGCAACAAGATTCTCAGACTCTTTCGTCCCACTCCGCCTAGCCACACCGTGGCATTTACTCGAGTAAATCTGTGAACAAGGAAAGACTTGAAGAAAGCGGAGACGCTCAGAATATTACCACACTGTTAACACAAAGGCTCCTTGGGAAAAACATACAACGCGAGGACCGTAAAGTAAACCGTTCCCGACTGCTAGCTGCACTACAAAGACTGAACATCCCAGGGCAGAGAGGAAGGGGGAACACAGAGATTCATTTTCTCGTTAAAAATGTCCTCCGCACACAACTGCCGCGGGGAGAAGCCTTTCGCTTTCGGCCGCGCGGTTCCCAGCATCACTTCAGCAAAACGCACGGCTTAAGGCAACCGCAATTAACCCGGTAGCTTCCTCCCTCGCTCCGCCGATCTGCGCTCACAGGGGCCATCTCGCACCGCTCACCGCCCACCTCAGCCCTCCAAAGGGCCGCCAGGCAGAGCCCAACGAGCTCGCCAACAGCCACCCCCCAAACCCGCTAACAAAGGCGGCGCGGGACCGCCGCAACCCCCGCCGGCACCGCCCTCGGCTCCCTCCTTCCCCGCCCCTCCCGTGGCCGGACCGCCCGCCCCTCCCCGGCGGCGGCGGCAGCGGCACGGCGCGGCAGGGTGCCGCCGGGCGGGCGGGGTGTCTCCCAGGCGGCCTTGCCCGGATGTGCTACCCTGACTCATAGCCGCGCCGCACGCAGCCTCCGCGCCGCTGCCGCGCTCGCCCTGCTCCGCTCCGCGCACAGCGCTCCCGCGCCTCCCCGAGAGACGGCGGCGGTGGTGGCTCCGGGAGGAGGGGAAGAAGAAGGAGGAGGAGGAAGAGGAGGAGGAGGAGGCCGCGGCGCCACCATGGGTGAGTCCCCGCTGCGCAGCCCCCGTTGCCGCCCCTCTGCCCGCAGAGGCCGCCGCCCGATCTCGGCTCAACTTCCCCGCCGGCTGCGGGGCTCGGAGCGCGCGGCCCCCGCGGCGCAAAGTTTCCGCGGCGCTCCGGTTCCGCGCAGGGCCGGGCCGCCCCGATCCGCGCGCGGAGGAGAGGGGGGGCTGCCTGCCCGCGTGCTGAGGGCGGCTCGGGGCACGGAGTTACGTAAGGTGGCCCCGGGACCTCTCGCCGACCGCTACCGGTGGGGCGGAGGCGGGCGGGGTAACGCGTTGGGAAGGTTGCGCTGCGGTGCCTGTCCGCTCTTTGAGAAAGACGCAGGGATCTTCGCGTTGCTCCGGCTGCGCGGAAGAGCGTTACTCGTGCCTTCGAATGCAGCCATGTTACCTCTGCCTTTTTTTTAAAAATATTTTTTTTCCTCTCTTTAATGTTGTGAATTAAGTACTTTCGCACCGATCGCCACTTGGATGCAGCTTCCAGCGAACCCCGCGTGAACCCAGGCAGCGCAGCGTTTCATTACATTTACAGAGCACTCCCTGCGTTTCTCCTCACTTCCCCACCTCCTTTGCACAGTACGTCTTTCCCGCACCCAGCAGCCACCATCAGAGGTTCCCCTCACAGCTGGTTGTGGTGTGGGCACTGGGGCACTGCGCTCTGGGCTGTGGATCTCAGGGGCGAGGAGCTGTGTGTGCTTCACAGGCAGGGTAAGGGGGTGGCAGTGCCTGACTTCGTCTCAGGGCTTTGACATCAGTACTTCCTGCAGCCTCACGTGCACCAATTAGTTTCTTTTTGCAGTTCACACACATCTTTCCCTTTCAACTAGAAGTTTCCATGGGAAGAAGCACCTGCAGTGCCTCAGTTTTCCTGGTCGTGGCATGGGGGTAGATACTTGTTTGCTTCCTTTAAAGTGCCAGAGAACTTGTAGAGAACGGTTGCAGATGGAAGCTGAGAGGGTCGGGCTAGAAGGTGAGCTGTTAGGTTTGCTCAGAATAAGGAGCAACTCTAACAGTGTAATAAAGATCTCTTTTCGTTCACCAGGACACCAGGATTTCGTGAGAATATATTTCCTGTGTCTGTTCACAAAATCTGTCTGCTAATCTGAGTGTTCTGGTCAAAGTACAGATGTGACCAAATCTATTTTGACTCCCAAAAATAAGAGCTTCACAGCATTAGCTAAAACCTCTTCAGAAAAAGCAATGCAGAAATAGTGCAGCACTCTGTTTTAGACGAGGCTACATCTCAGCTGCAGACAAGTTTGAAAACAGCTTGAGGATCTGCTCCAGCTTGCTGTGTAAGAGTCATTATAATGTTTTCAGGAAGACTGAAATAATTTTTCTCTAGAATCTGTCATCTCCCGTCCATAACTGACCAAAAGTTGCTTGTGAAAAAAACAGGGGAAACCTTTGTTTCCATGCTTCTTCGCATATTGCGGTCTGATTCCCTTTCCCAGGCAAACTCTACAGCCTCTGCAGCAGCTCTTGTTGCTCCAAGGAGCAAAGACTGAAATCAGTTTCACCTTGGTTAGCAGCTAGCAATGCCTTCCACCGTTGTAGATCTATGTTCGAGCTCGTACAATCAATGCAATAGCTTCCCCCTTCTGCTTGTAACGTTCTTTGGTGCTGCATCGCATAACAGCTGCAAATCCCTAGAATTATAGTGAGGATGAATATTTGCAGTGTTTTATTTGTTCTTCCTATGGCTTCCTCTACGTTCCATAAATCATGCTCAACAAACGGGCGTTTGTAGCAGTGTGCAGTAATGCCTTACAGTTAAACATATGCATTATTTTGTGTTCAGAAAGGTGGCCTTAGCATTAGCTGATCTGCATACTGGTGATATAAAATGGAAAGCTAAGAAAGTATATTATAATTCCAGTCAAAAGATTTCTGCCACTAAAAATATTTGCGTATATATGGATCTGCATTATCTTTGCTGTATAGAAATCTCACTGCTGCCACTTCAGCCCCAAGTGTGTATTCCTCTAAAGCCATTCTCATGGCAGTCATTTCCTCCTAGAGGACAGTGGCTTCCTCTCATTAAAATCCAAAAATCCAGAAATTGTTGCTTTTGTTGCTCATACTTCTATAGTTTTTAAAGTCATGTACACAGAATGGCACAGTTTCAACAACATTCATCTCTTGGCTTAGTGAGACAAGTTGCTGAAGTGTTCCTGGTAGCAAAACACTGAGTACTTGAGATGATGCGCACTATGCTTCTATTTTTATAAGAACAATTACAGGTTTTCACTTTTCAGTTGCTGATGTCATGCCTCAGTTACCTGATGAATAGCCCCTTTCTCTGGTCCGTTTTCATCTTTTAACCTCCAAAACCACAACCTGCATGCTCTGTCACAAGCACATTGTGGCCAGGCAGGTTTTACTGTTTTCAGTTAGCCGTTCCACAAGCGTTAATCGGTAAGATAAATCAGTGTTATGCATTGACCACTCAACACTAATGCACTGGCCCAAAAGGATGGAGGAACATCATTTGTGAGAGTTCACACACTGAACAGAAATAACAAATCACACAAAAATTATTTTTCTGGTATGTGTCAGTTGCAGACAGAAGTGTAGATGTTATGATCAGCTGCAGTGAAAGTTCATGAAAAACATTCTTGTATTTCAAAGCACTGGTTGTGTTAGCAAGACATGGAAGGTGGCCTCTGTTCTGATGAAGCTTAAAATGTACCTGTGTGCTTAGCTGGGTAACGAACTGTGAAAGCAACCTACCCGTTGCACAAAGAGGTCGGGGAACTTCTTAGATTCTCTATGATTCCTAACACTAATCTCATGGTGACAAGCTACAGCAGATACACAGGCTACAATGTAACTGGCTACTGTGCATTTAGTTACACTGTTGTTGGAACAAAGGCTTATATTGCCCCTTTCCTCTCCTCCCTGTGCACTAGGTTTCCTCCCCTAGTTTCCATACAGAATTACCACAGTTGTCAAGCACCGGGGCCAGCCTTGTGGCCGTGAGCTCCAGATCAGAATGTCACAAACCACTGCCTGTGTTCATGACATTGTCTCACTAAGTAAAGGAGGCACAAGGGAGTGAATATTCAGATGTGGCTGTGTGCGATATCGCTTTCAGGAAGATGGGAATAAGCCTGCGTGGTTTTTGTGAGTAATCGATAGCCTTAGATATGAGAGGAATGAAAAAGCTCTCTTGAAAACTCTTCTGCTAGTTTTTTTACAAGAGATGCAAGTCACTATAATAGATTACCTGTAAAATTGATATATTTTTTGCACAAAAAGATAATTTTTAATTATTTTCAAGCATTTCCAAAAACAGTGGGACTGCGTATAATGCTTAATAGAACATATTGGTTCTACCCAGCAGGAATACACCAGTTTGAGCCAGTATGAGACGTATTAGCATTTCCTGAAGACAAGACTGCTTTTGGCAAACAAACAAACAAACAACCTTGCCTTGAAAACACAAAGGCGGAGGAAACTGACTTTAGGCAATGGGTCTGTTTCTTCCTCAAATAATGTTCCTCATATTGTGCCTCTGCAGCAGCCAGAGAGGTTAGGTAGGTTCTGACTGCCCTACCCGAAAGAATACTGTTCCTATTTTCAGGCCAATATTCATGATCTTTTATTATTACATAAGATGGAAACCAATCAATTCTGTCTTCTGCTTTAGGTTAAAGGCTTCATTCAAAAGTATGTTTCCTAAGAACGAAATATGCAGCAGTAGCTTCAGAAGTCTGTAAGGAACATTTGGCTGTGTAGTCAAAACAAAAGCAGGAAGAGAAAGGGCAAAAGAACAGATGAAACCTGAAGGAAACAAAAGCACTGATAATGAAAGTGAGAAAGCTACTGAGACAAGAATAGAAAGAACAAAAATCCCTTAAAGGAAATGTGTGGAGGGAGAGAAATAATAGAAGTAAGGGAAAGATGGGGTAAGGAAGGAAGAAATGAATGGAACAACAGAGAACGGAAATTGTAGAAAGAAATCAGCTCTGCTCACTGATCTGCTCCCAACTCCCAGTTTGAGAAAATAGCCACGGTATGAAAGATATAGATAAAATCAGGCATTTTTACCCTCTTTCTTTGTAATTCATTCTAGCTGCAGCTGACAATCCTTGAAAAGATTAATTATAATTCTTAGCCTTCCTCAAGTAAAGCTGATCTATTTCTGGAAGTTCTGAGAACTTAATTATTTATGAATATGTAAAAGATAAATAAAATATGTGATGAACATAAACTAACATTTGTTCAATAAAGGACAGAATAACGTCACCATTTGACACGAGAGAAAGCTCTGAAGTTCCATCAGTGGCATCTGACAAGGAGGCTGGATATGATCCTTAATTCTGCTGCAGGATGTGGTTCATGTTTTAGGAACATTAATTTGTGTCCTAATTACTTACATAAGAGAAAACCCACTTTCTACTGCTTTCAAATCCACCCAGGTCTGTGTGTTAAAGAGGAATATCCCAGATGTCTTTATGCTGTTGGACGCATTATGTTTAAGATGTTACCTCAAATCCAGATTAAAACTGACTAGTAAATACATGTAAACTTATGAAAATTAAAACCTTGGTGTGCCTTCTCTAGCTACTGGTGAAATGTTTTAAGGGCTGTTAAATCTTAATTAGGCAAGGAGCTTTTCCTATGAAGGGATTTTGTCCTTGCAGTGAAGCTGCTGTGTATAATCTCACAGGGCTTCTGCTTGTTAAATATGCTCTAGAAACTTGTTTCTGTTTACAAATTTTAATGATAACAACCAGATGGAATTGGTTTTGGTACATGATTGTAAAATTCTGATTGTTGAAGTTCCACTTAGTCCAAAAAATAGCTGGTACGTTTTAGGATTTTCCTGTGCTCTAGATATGCCTAACTGAATTTGTAAACTCTCTGAAACAAATGGCTTTGGTTCAAGGAGCTTCAAAGCTGTGCACACAGCCTGGCGACATTTGTTCAGTCTGAGAGTCACGGTTCCACTTTAGGGAGCTTTGAAGTTGTGCAGAAACCCTGGTGATCTCAGCCTGCTCTTAAGCTGTAGTTCAAGAAGATTACGTGCTCAGCAGACACTGGGTAGAATTTGGCAAGTCTATAAACCAGATAACTGCTATTCACTTACCTTCAGGTGGAGGATGGGGTTTAGTGAAGGATTCTTTGAGACCTGCAAATAAATACACAGTGCACATTAACTATTCACTTAAGTACATGTCTCAGAAATGTCCCTGACTTGAAACGCTTCCAAAGGATTCCCAGGAGAATTTGCAAAGTTGTATCAGGAGATAAATGTCTGTGTGTATGTGTCTGTTGCAGCAGGAATTCAAAATGTGTATAAATAGAGGAAAAGGTAGATGTCTATATGAAGTTGAGTTAAAATTTGCAGCCTGAAATGAATAAAATGAGAGCATTTCAAACTTTCCATCTCCAGGTTAGCCAAACCTATTATAAAGATTACAGTTACACATTTAAAAATAAGGAAAAAAAACCCCACTCTTTTGCAAAGGAAATATTTTACTAGATCCCTTTTAATACTTAGTCCCATTTTCCTCGTATTTCAAATCCCTTAACAAGCTTACTGCTTCCTAATTATGTATTATAGGAATATCAGGGATAGGCTGGTTCTGAGCTTTTGCTAAAACACCAAATCATTCCTTGTGTGAGTGATAGCTCTGTGAGATTCATGAAAGTTAATCACAGTTGTATACATTCATCAGATGTATACATCATTCACATTGGTTTTGGCCTCTGATACTTGCCAGTCTGACGGTCACAGTTGTTTTGAAGAAATATGCCAAATTTGTTTGCTAGTTTTTAAGTTTTTTGTTTATGTTTCATATCAGTTGATTCAAATTTGGGAAGCCATGTCAGTCTCTGATTAAATGCAGTTAAGCAGGTGTTTAAGTTCACTTGGTGGATAAGCAGCCTATCTTTCAGCCTTATCGCCTTTGCTTTTGCAAATATACTTGGGAATAAGACTGGACGGAGAGAAACATGTGAGCAGGAGAGATGGAGACTGAATGAGAAGGCCCAGGCTCATGGAAGAGATCAGCTGAATGGCATATATGGCATGGTGGGGGTTTAACAGAACATTGGAGAAATTTGTTGAGGCTGCCAACAACTGTGGGGAGCAACAGGCCTTTGTTGATACTTGTGGAGTCTCTGCCCACAGTCAGCTTCCTCTGCATTTTTATGGCTCTCCTAATACATTAATGTGGGAGCAGCAGGACACAAAACCTACAGTTAAAAACCCTCTCCTCACTGAATTCTTCACCTTTCAGTGAATACCCTTCTCTCTCCAATATCCCAGTCCAAAAATAACCAAACAGGATTAATCCTTCCCTCATCATATCTTAATGTAAGGGGAGGGTGGGGAGGGGCTGCAGTTCAAAGAAGACTTTCTCATAAACAGCACGTTACAAACTCCCATTTGCCCTTAACTTTATCCAGGCTAGGAACTAAAATTGCTTTGTATCATATGGATTAGCTCTGTGACAATGTTTTGTAAATGGAAGCTTAAAATTTTTCTAGCTTGAGCATAAATATAACCAGATATAAAAGAGGAGCACCTGCAAAGGCCTGTGGTCTCCAGGTTCAGTGGAGCATTTGGCTGAGGTGAGCACAGTGCTGAGCGCAGCCTGCTGACTGGCAGCCAGGAACTGCTCTTGAGAGTGTATTTAGAAACATTTCTCTTGGTCTTTGGTGTTGTACCAGTCTCGTGATGTGACAATCTAGTGATTTTAGCAGAACTGTTTTAGCATTTCTAGCCTTAAAAACAACCTTACAAGTACATGTCACTTTTTCAGAGCTAGTAGCAGTCCTGTTTACTTCCCTAAATTCATGCTTGTATCCCTCTGTTGAGAAACCCAAGATAATCTCAATTTGTAGTGCCCGGTGCCCTGCAGGCAAAACTGGGTTCAGCACTGCCAAATAACTCCTTGGTGCTACATGAAGGCTCTGAAACGATTTCCTTAAATCAAAATGCTGTTTTATCTTGACAGCAGGAACAAAGCATGCAAAGAGAAAAGGGCTTTAAAACCAAAGCAGGAGTGTACACATCTTTCTTATCCAAATCTTCCCTGTCCACGGAATGTTTATCTTACACCTGATGGGCCTCTGGAGAAACTGACTGAAGTCAGTCTTCTGAGCCTGGTGTGCATAGAAATAGCATCTTCAAAGTTTTGACCCCTTCCCCAAGCATACCCCTTCTGAACTTCACTGAGAAATTTAAAAGGAAATGCAGGGAATGATTGTGGCCGTTAGGAGAAGTGACACAATAATAAGCAGTTAGGGAGTTATTTGACGCTTGCCCCCACCTCTCTCTCAAGTAACAAATAGCCATAATTCTTCCTCCTTTGACTCCCATGTTTTCTGTTTTATGCACTGAACCAATTTTATGATCAGGCTGTAGTTCTACCAGAGGAAAAAAAAGAAAAAAGCAAACTAGAAAGTTGGCCCATTAACACATTCATTGTAAAAATATCTGCTATGATTAAATGAATTTAGAAATACATTTCATAGGCTTTATATACAAATATATTTGATCTCACCTGCAAAACCTGTTGAGCCTTTGTTCCTGGGTCTCCTTAAATGGCAATATGGACATGCTGGCTCCTGCTACATGAAATTAGGAGAGAAGCAGAGAAAAGATTGAGATTGAGAGCAAGGTATGCAAATACCCATAAAGAATGGCTGACAGGAACCAAGGAAATTCAGTTGTTCTTTGTTGGTGGTGGTGATGTTGTTTTAAACCTTTGCAGTGCAAGTTCCATCACCTGTTCACAGCAGGATAGTGCTTCAGTTAAATCAGAGATACTAATCATAATGTTTACATGTAGCAGTGCCCAAACTACTGTGTACTTTCCAGGTAAAAACTACATTTCTCTGTCTGATGCTGTAATGTCCTTATTTTCTACAAGTCATTTCTTTTTTTACCTAAGAATCATTTCTTACTCTTCCCACTCTCTTCCAAAGCCTTTCTATTCCTTCAGTCATTCGCTTAGCCCCTTATTTCATTGCCCAGTTTTCTGTAACATCTTCCTCCTCTCTACCTCCTCCAGTTGTCTGTTCTTTTCAGTCTTTCCTCCCATCTCCCACTCTCTCCTCTTCTGTTTCTGTCCTTATTAATTATCTGACAGCTTCTTCCTTCTTACCCATTTTACTATCTTTGTTAGAGAAAGAGCTGTAAAACTGGTGTTCCACTTTCTAATTTTCAAGAGTAAAAGGTTTTTTGTTTTTTCTTTCTTCTTTTAGTTAAATATTAGCTAGTTAAAATCAGTTTAAAATCATTTTTAGTTTTGCTTAACGTACAATAAGCAGGACTGCGTGAAAGAACGTATCTTGTAGGAAAGAAACAGCACAGAATTGGGTCCTACTAATGTAAATGCTATTTATACAGCATTCATGTACCCACACAAAGCCCACACTGAGTACCACTGAAGTTACTGGGATTCTGCTTTTCTGATTCAGCTGTAATGGCCCTCAAACTATACCGTTATGGTGAAACTGTGCAAAATAGCATCTATTGCCCCACGGAAATTGGGGTGATTTTGAGAAACACTGTTCCAATGTCTTTGATTGGTAAGTACGATACTATGCTGGTGTATAGCATGCGAAGAAATGAAGAAGGAGCCATATTCTGTGCTGAAAAGGGTGATCGTTGAACTCATGTTTTCTAAAAATCTGATAGAATTGTACAGCTTATAGTAATTCGTTATTTCAAAGAAGAAACCAGTTTAACATGAAGATAACATTAGAACATCAGCCTGTAAAAGGAATAGTAAGCACGATGTCACAAGCTATTACTATACATAAAGTTCTATCTTGTAGCAGCATAGGAAAAAAGAAAAAATATGTTTCAGAAATGTATTTTGCAGCCATTAGATAGTGTCTTTTGGTACTTTCTGATATTCCCAGAAAATGTTAGGAATCCCTCTAAGACTTAGACGCATCATGCTTCTAATGCCACATTAGAATGTGGACCATTAATGCTCCATGGGCAAGAATGCAGTAGGAGGAACAAAAAACAATTCAGTGCACCTCCTCAGAATGCATCATCATCCCTGAAATGGTCTGAAGTGCTTGTTTATCTTTATGAAGGCTATAACTTCTCCTTTTACAAGGAGAGTGAAGGTATCACAGTTCCCATTTCTGGCTGTTAAGAACAAGGTAGACTTCTTGTACAGTCTCTGTGAATGTAAAGTTTGAGTTCTGTGCATGTACCCAGCTCAAAACAGATGGCTGGGGAAAAAACGCCCTAGACAACCCCCTCCCTTAAAACCCCCTTAGACCTAGCACTTTGTGTTATAGCAAGGGGTGGCCTGATTTGTTCTTTTTTGTTTGTTTTCTTTTTCAAAATGTTTATTAGGTTGTCTTTCTGACACGAGATACTTTTGCTGATAAAAAGCAACAGATGTGAGCTGCTGGGTTACTTTTAGCATGCTCAAATTCTCAACAGTTCACTGCACTCAGGCATCACAACAAACAAGGTGTCAGTCAGAAGCCAGCACACTTCAGCAACTTTTTGAACTGCTTGCTTTTCTGAAATCAAAAATGGCCATCAACAAAACAGAACTTTGGCTGTACATTGAGAACCTTTTCTGAAAGCTGATTAATGGGCACATTTTACAAAATGACTTAAGATTTGGCAAGTTGTCTGAAAAACAACCTTTTCTTTTGGACTCTTTTTATGTCTTTTATGTAAGTAGATGAAACTATTAATATTTTTTCCCGATACCGGAAATGTATTTCTTTCAGTCAGAAATATTCTGAGAAACTTGCATGCAGATTAAGTCTGGACTGCATTTGGGGTTGCAGAGATTCAACTTTCAGATCAAAGATCAGATATCAAAATTGAAAATTTGGGAATTCTTTTAAGCTCCCTCCTGATATTTCCCTATTTATTTCTCCCAAACTCACGTTCTTCTCTTGCAAAAGCAGCCACTGTGTCACAATAGCCCCCTTCTGATTTTGGTCAACAGTTTGGACTGAAAATAGAGCAGCAATTTTTGTTTAAACACTTAGTGCTTGGACTCGCAGAGAACATTCAGAGTAGGTGGTTATTGTATTCACATAACAGTACAAGGTTCTGTACTTCTAATGCTTTGATCACAAAGTGCGTGTTGAACTTCAATGTTAATTTCTAATACCTTAAGGACGCAAGTGCAAGTTTAGAAGCCAAATTCTGCTTGTTTACATGAGTATAGTATTATGCCACTCTGTACCCATGAAACTAATTTGTCCCCAAAGTCAGCATATCATTTGAATCTTTTCATTAGAGATGATTCTGCTGCTTCATCTGATACAACCTAAGGGTAATGTAAAGCCATCAGACAAAAAAGTCTGGTAGCTTTGATGTGAAAGGTCTGTATGCTCAGTGCAGAACTTATAAAATAACATTAATGTAATGAAAGTAAAGCTTTTTTTTTCTGTGCTGAGACATGATGTATTTAAATTCAATACAGCAAACTATCAAATAACAGTTTTAAGTGTGTGTTGTATTTAAATGATGCTGTATTGCAGTGCTTTCACTGACCTGGTTGCAGAGCATTTAGAAAAAGTAATCTGTTGAAACAAGCTTTAAAGGCTGCTGAATCCTCCATGTAGTCAGATTATGGCCTCAGTTCCCATTGCCCAGTATTATGCATAAAGTGACTGCAAATTTTATTTAAATGGTAACTGGGTCTAAATTGTAGCTTTTATTTCCTGCCTGGGCATAAATGACCGTAGGATAATGGGCGATAAAGTGATGGGTAATAAAATCATGTCCATAGTGCCTTCATATTTGAGATGACTTGAAGAAGTCTTGTTTTTAGATACTTGTCCTGGTTTAGGAGAAGTAATAGTTAAAGATCTGCATAGAGTTTTGGGGCTGCAGTGACTCACAACCGTGGAAGCCAGAAGAAGCTGCAGATGTTCAGTGTGCTAAAGAATTTGTGGCACCAGGGAATTAGGGATTGCATTCTCAAAAGACCGTGGTCTCTCCAGCACACTGTGGGATCAGACACAGGTCTTAAGAAATCTGCCTTTATGTGCATTAGAAAGAAAAGGGAGATGCACTGGCCATGGGTGAAAAATAACAGTCCTGAGCTCTAGCATTGAAAGATTCCTCTTCATAGGGATTTATATACACTAATTCATTTAAATGCATTCTCATGCAAGATTTACAAGTGAACGGACTGCAGAAGGCTGCTTTTGACCCAGATAGGGACACAGGAAGTAAGCAAAAACTGGTTAGTTGATTTCTATCGTGAACTCTGAAATACGAAGGTAAACAAATAGCCTATGAAATGAAATGTGCAGTGTTCAAAAGAGATTCTTGTTCAATATTTGTGACAAAGTTTGCTCCTAAAATATGTTTTTCAATGTGGCATTGTACCATTAAGGGAGGTATCAACATGCAAATGTCATAATGATTGCTAGAATTAAAAGCAGAATTGTTAGGCTTGAAGGCCTGTGTGCAGTCCTCAGCTGCTTAGTTACCTCAAAACATAAAGCTTATGGGTATTTCCATTATTATTTCATTATATTCATATCAACTCATACCAGTTAATAAGCTGCAAAATTTCAGTAGAGTTAATAGATTTTTGTAGTTCTAGTAGTAAACAGTTCACAGAATTGCCTCAGTGGTACTCACATTCCCTTTGTGTATTTGTGTCATGTATACTAATACCTCACAAATTTTGCTATCTTTTTTTAAACAGTCACATTTAAAATCATTTTTCACATTTTAAGTAATAGAAATTATATTTTTTTTCCAAGAATTCAAATCTTGCTAAAATAAATAAGCTTCATTCCAGCTATTTTTTTTTGTATTTACAACTGAGGATGACAATGAAAAAGAGTCCACCTGGTCTACTCATCAATGTTGTGCTCAGATCCTTCTGGAATAACACAAAGGACTTACCCAATCAAGGTCATCTATAATACGCACATACTCAACAGGTTGTATTTTTTGCAATTGTAAAGCCTACCTACCATGATATTTTATAGTCATACTGTCTGTCTCCTGATATGTAGGAACTCAGGCAGCACTAAAAATACATATACTGCTGAGTAAATGCAAGACAAGAATGTCATAATAAAAAATAACCATATGTTATTAAGGGAAAGGAAATAATTTTATACATACATACAAATCCTCTCTTATCCGTGGCTGAGCCAACACTATAGATCAAAAGGGTGTTTGTCTGTTTAAAAAGAAAAGATCTGTTACCTAAGAGTTAGACAGCAGTAATAGTCAGATCAAGATTTTTCCAGTCTGTACTCTGCTAATTTATAGCAAGATGAAGCAGTTAACGGTTCTCTCACACTGCAGTACAGACTTACCTATAATAAGGATGTCCTACTTGGATGCTCTGTTAGGAAGCCTGTAGTAGAAGCAGTGAAGGTGTTTGAGGTGAAATTTTTACAGATTCACAGACTTGCAGAAGGAAAACAGAACTATCATTTGGAAGGATTTTGAGTAAGGGCTATAAGGATTTTGAAGAGGGCCAGTGCTATAGCCAGGTCAACTGTGACTTTATGTAGCTGCATCTTGAAGCCTCCATAGTCTTTGTGACTTCATTTTAGGTAGCTGTAGGGCCACTGTTCAGTCACTTTTCATCCTCTTCCTTTGCAGAGTGAGGAAGCCCATCTCTCCCAGCCTCACCTTGCACATGACATGCTCTGGGGACAGGCACATCCTTGGAGCCCTGTTCCACACTTTCTCTAGTTTCTCAATATTGTTCTCAACCCTGGGACATCCAGAGACAGATTAAGAATTTTGGGATGTGCAAGTTCTTACCAGGCATCAAGCAGAGCCTTGATCTGCTGGCCATGCTCCTAATATAGCCATAATGCTGTTTGATTTATTTGCATTGAGAACATGCTGCTGACTCATGTTTTAATTGGCTTCTACTGTAACCCCCTGGGTGTTTCCAACAGGGCTGCTCCTCAGCCAGTCAGCTCCTATCCTGTCCCAATGCTTGGGATTGTTCTACCTTAGGTGCAGATCTTGGTCCTTACACTTGCTGAAGGAGACTTTTGGTCATCCAATCCCCAGGTTTCTGAAGGTGCCTCTGTTGCTATTTGCTGTGTCAGATCAACAGTGTTCAAATGTGTGTCTATCTTCATTCTATACCATTTTCTAGCAAAAAGCACACACTTAAAATCTGTCCAGCCCAAATAGAACTGTGTACACTCACATTCAATTTTTTTATATGATAAAGCAATGATAAACATTTCTTATTTGTGATTCTAGAATAACAGAAAAATGATTACATACTTGAAAAAATGTTTGGGAGTATTTGTTAGACTAGCATCCACAGTTGCAAGTGAACATGAATTATTGGTAATCACTTAATTCAAGTGAGTAGAGAATGACAAACCTTGATTTGTAGATATCCAACTGTCTTAAGTCTGCAGAATAACACTAATGATGAAATATGGATTCTCAGTGTAGTCTAAATGGGATGTCAGCTTTTTCTGTGGTACTTTACTTAGCCAGTGAGAAGTGCAGAGAGAATGACTTGCAGTAGCAATTCATGGGAAACCGTTGGGTCCAGATCTCCAGTCTTCCTACTGAGAGCCTTACTGACCATGCCACAGCTTCCATTTTGCCTGCATTCCTACTTTTCTTTCCAGCTAAGCAAGGGTGAGCACATAACTTGAGTTTCCCTCACACAGAATATGATGAGCCAGAACTAACTCTCGCCATTCTTCCAGTTTAGTCACAGCACAAATCCTGTCCCATACTTGACTTAACTTTAGAAGTAAAATCCTCTGCCTAAATTCATTTACCCAACACATTTTGCCTTTACCTGTGGTTTTGTTTTGTGTTAAGCTTTGGTAATATTTTTTTTTTTATCAAGCTGGAACAAAAGAAGGCTGTTTCAAGACAGATGAGACTACACTAGCAGCATTATCTGTTAGCATCGACCACTATTTTTATTCCACACAGCACAGTGTAGACCTGAATAGGATGATCACAACTTTTGCTCAACTAGATGAGGGAATAATTCATTTTGACAGTGGCATTTAATACTTCTCTACTGGGGCACAAGCCACACTTTTTCAAGGTATTATCACAGTGCATTATACACACAGGGAAGACAAGCTTCACTATAAAAGAGTGGCAGTGCACAGGGTAAGCTTATCCTGGGACAGTGTAGATTCTTCAGTGCTGGTAGAGCTTATTTATTCTCTTTTTCTGGGTCTTCACATAAGCTTTTCCTTGGAGCATTCGAACTAAGATTACAGATGGGAAGTGCTGACAAAGAATAAGAGAGTGTTCAGTCTGAGAAGGCCAGCCATCTAGATGAGACATAGAAGGAGCTATGCATGCCATGTTACCTACTGTATATACAGGGGATTTAAAATTACCAGCAGCTACCAAACTACTCCTCTTTGTTCCTAACTGCCTATTTGAGTGGGAACAGAGAAAGGAGAAAATAAATTATATTGTAGTTGAAACACTGGCAATTTTCCTGATAAGTATTGCTTTAATGATCGATTGCTGGCTGTATTAGTTAATGTTACCACAATAACTTTCTATATTTCTTTCTATGGCTTTTCTGTGTTAGTAAAATGGAGAGGAAAGATTTTAAAACTGATAATATATAGGGCATTTTTTTTATTATAAGCAGCTTCTGGAATTAAATGAAGTATGGCTAGCAACAGAGCATCACTGATTTATGCCTGCTTATACAGAAGCATCCTGGTCTTTTCCTCTCATTTCATTAAGACCTCAGCTTGTCAGTGGTAGTTAAAAATGACAGCAGCTTTTGGCACATGAGCAAATCTACACATTTACTCCATGATCTGTGTCTGTAAGCTTTCCCTGTATAATATGACAACTTCTGAAATATTCTTTTCTCCACTTTTCCTTTCTTCTGCTTTCAAGGGACCAGTTGTAATTGACCAAAAAGAAAAAAAATCCAAAAAACCTAATTGGAGAGCTTAATAGGAGAGATTGCTCCCTCAGCTGTTATCTTGTTGCACTGTTCCAGCAGTGGCTGGTATCTGTGGGAGCTATATATGCTGACCAAGTGGAATTTCCTCCATACAAACACTGTGAACATGTGCTATGGAGAAGACTGAACAGATCCTCGATGTTGCTGCAAGATGCCTCCAGGAGGAGGGGCTAGGGTTGTTGGACTTTGGCAGACAACTGACTGACTGTTGCAAAGCTTCCTATTTGTCTCTTGACTGTCAGGCAGTGCGTAAGTAATTCCTCATGGCACTGAGTTACACAGAAATCCTTGTGACATGCAGGAACTGGTCAGGAAATCACCTCTGCCTCTCAGTCTTGCTGGGTTTTGACTTCTGTTCTCTGCTGCTTTGTCTTCTGAACTAATGCTGAGTCTCAGCCCTGATGGTAAAGATTGGCAGTCCATCAGTGGCTCAGTCCTTTAAGTGTCTGTTTTGGGTAGTTTACTGACACTGTAGAGCAGTCTTACAGCACCACTGCATTTAACAGGGAAGCAATGCTCTGGAGCGTTCTTTGTAAATAGCATAAAATAAGATGAATATTGGGAAATACAGCAGTAGACATTTTTTTCTGTAGACTCATGGTTAGGGACTGCATTACAAATATGCTCTGGATTTTAGGTGCTGGTTCCCAGAATGCAGTCAAAAATCCAAGGCAGGTATTTTGGCTCTTAAACAGTGCCTACAGAGTTCAGAGTAGGATCAACTACCAAGCTCAGCAGGAAGATGCTCATAATTAACATGAATACCACTTTCTATTCAGCATAATTTCTACCTCAGGCCAAGGGCATGGAATTATTGAGAGATGGGTGCCTGCATCTTCACAATGAAAGCCTGAGCCTTTGTTACACTTCCTTTTCAAATGTGAATGAAAGAAGAAACATTACCTACTTCACCTTCCTTGGGATGGGCTGCAAACCTCAGTAGTCTTTTGATTCACACATCTATGAAAAAATAAAATAAAATAAAAATAAAAATAGAGACTAGTCTAGTCCTTTTCTTTGCCTGAACTCAGAGCTCTGCCATGAAACATCCAGGACCTTGGTATGCTTCTGTGAAATTGTGTGAAGAGGACAGGATTGAATTTGGTTTATTTTAGTGTTTATGTTAATGTGTAAAATGCACTTCTACTTCGTTGTCATTTACTTTCAGTTGGATGCTAGTATTTTCACTAAGATTTCCTTTGTGGTCAGTGAGCACAGGGCATATTGTGGCATGGGGCCAAGAAAACTCAGTTCTTTGAGATCCCTATCAGGTTAATGCATGGATTTGGCTATGGAGCTGCCTGAGAGAATGAGAATTGTGGATTTGGGCTAAAGGTTAAATTTCTCTAGAATTTGTTGATAGGTGAATGGGAATATTGGAAGTAGGCTTCCTAGAGTCATCTCTGTCTATAAATTCAATTTTTTTTTTTTTTCCCACTGCAATTTAAGGGTTAGTCAAGTTCTGCTTGGTCATAAGAGGAATAAATAAAAATTTTTGGAGTGATACTGATGTTCTTCGTTTGGAGGCTGTAGCATTTGCAGCTGTGAGGCAGTCACAGGCTGGCCAGCAAAGTTGTGGATGCCTCATCTCTGGAAGCATTCAAGGCCAGGTTGGATGTGATCCTGGGCAGCCTGACCAGGATGGCAACCCTGCCTGCTACAGGGAGATTGGAACTAGGTGGTTTTTGAGGTCCTTTCTAGCCCGAGTTCTGTAACATTATGTATCCAGTTGCTAAAGAACTTTGCATTCTCTTGTTAAACATATACCAAGGGCCTGTTGGTGTTTTTTTTAATTCTCTGTTAAGCTCTGCCCTTCCTTCCTAAGGCCTGCAGATCACACAGAGAGCCTTCTTCCTTTCAGCTGCTGTCAGTGGCTCCTTACTTAGTCTAAGGGATGGATATTACACAGTGAAACACAGCACTACTCCACTTCTCTGCAGTACACTCAGATCCTGCTTGCGGGGGCAACAAATTACTTGCAATTTAACATAAGAAGTGGTATTTTGTAGAAATCCTTTGTCTTCTAAAAATATATTTCTTTGAGGGTAAGAAAAAATCTTGGCTGCCTTATTTTTAATTGAGCTTCTTACAGACGTGTCTTGTGAGTGTTTCACTTACTTTTGGGGTATTGGCTGAATACAGCTGATTAGCTGTTGCAGAGTGGAGAGTTAATAACTTAATTAAGAGTCGTGAGATTTAAGACATGAAGTAGCCTTTTCTTTTAGAGATTTATTTTTCCTGGTTTGCACTGTCAGATTGCCTTGCTCCCAAACCATATTTTCAGTGGATACATATTGCATCTTCTCACTCCTTCAAATGTTCATTGAAATGGTTTGAAATAATGCTTGAGGCTTATAACATTTGGATGATGATTTACCCAGCTGTGCATATGTGCCTTAATGTGCAGCTTCAGAACATCAGTATCATGTTTACTGCTCTGTCACTGTTGTATAATTTTTACTAAATAAAGCTCTTAAATGCTATGCAAAGGTTAACGATCACTTATAGCTGCAGTAATCATGCAGAATACTAGTGGGTTTCATGGATATATTTCTTATAAATCTGCTGTATTAAGCACTTTGCTTGCTGTTTTAATTTTGCCATCTCCAGGTTTGTGTCAGCCTTACATGAAATTTCAGTTGAATCCTTTTCCTCTAGAGAGTGTCTGAGCTGATCCTATCAGTGCAGTGCTTTATTAATGCTGTATATCCTGTACATTCCTGAGTGAGAACAAATGACTGCATTAATAGGTAAATATTTATATAGCTAGTGGGATTAACCACAGATGTCTATTAATCTTGGTTACATCAGGTTTAAGGTGATAGGTGATACCTTTAAAAACAAACTCTAGAGTACATTTTGCTCCTAAAAGATTCTCAGTGAATGATATCAAATTCTGAATGCTCAAAAGCCAGTTGTAATTGACTCAGAGCCCCAGTCTTTAGTTTGCAATATGTGGGCACCACAGTCTGCCTGCAAGTACATATTGTTTATTTGGGGCCATCTTAGCCAGTCATTTGCGCTAAGCCACTCACTTGCATCGCACCATTAATGCATCACACCATCTTACCAGCCAATAATCAGCACTTTCCAGGATTGACTTATTTTCCTTTGTATTCTTCATTAACTTTAGAAAATATTAAGATCCTTTTTCTCCAAGGCACGAGGAAACTATCACATTTTATCAGCCCTTCTGTGGTTAAAAAATAAATATTTGAATTAAAGGTTTTAACAATTAGGTTTTCAAGAGGAAAGGCTGTTCTTATGTCCATTCTTTTCTTGGGACAAAAATGTTTTACCAAGATTAACCTAACAGGAAAATATAGACAAGCACTCAACACCATATGGATTTTGAATCATAAGACGTTTGTAAATAGAGCTTTTTAGAGTCATCCATTAAATTTGCAACCCAGGTCTTTCTGTCAAAGAGCAATAGCACAAATAGATCAGTTTTTCTAAAAACTTGACAGGAACTCACAGGAGTGTAGCTGCACAGCGAAATGCCTTATTATCTTTCAGTTTAGAAGCAGTTTGACTAATCTAATTTCTGACATTCTCTATGCTTTATTTTTCTGTTGATATATATATGTGTATTGCGTATCTATGTAAAGTGTAAAATAACAGGATACAAAGTAGCCTTAAAAACTTTGTCAGGCTAAATATTTACTGTCCTTGTTCAGGTTTTGCTAAGGTGCTTTGTGTGAGCCCTGAGTCTTTCAGTTTCTGGTTCCTGGTTCTGTGTCAGGCATCAGAGAGGCTTCTCATGGAGCTAATATGCAAAGGGTACAGCACAGACATCATGATAGCAACTGACAACGAGAAACTCAGATCAGTAGCTGGAGGAAGGGAAAATGCTTTGCCAAAATACTCTGATCAGCCTTGAATTTAACACCAGCAGCTTGAAAATTCAGCATACAAAACAACTTTTTAGCTCAGAAAATGACTAAGAAATACTAATCTATATACTTTAAGTGTTTTTAAAGGACTTACTGTTTAGAAGAATGCTCAGGATCCAGACTTTCTTCTAGGATGTCAAGCATTTCTAGGCTAGTACAGTTTGTATCCGGTAATCACGTGCAAAAGGACAAAAGCAAAAGAAAGAAAACGTATTCATAGATTAAAATTTAAGATATCTGACCAAAAGTACCGAAGCAGATTACATTAATTGTTAACTTTCAACAACAACCTCAGCTTAAGATCTCAAGATATCTCTAAAAATGTAGTGCTGAGTAATTATGACATGTAGAAAGATCATTATGCCCTGCAATTCGGTCTTTAATAGCCTTTCCTTAAAGCCTCAGAACATTTACCACTTCTCGGGCTGTTTTATTTTCTCTAGCAGAATATTCTTTGGATCCTAATCGTATATTTGATGGCTTTGAGGAAGATTAGAGTAGGTAGATCTAGTTAAGTCCACAGCCAAAGGCTGAAAAGAATGTCAGAATTGAAGATCTATTCCAAATCCTTTCCAAAACATTTTTTTTTTTCCAATTGGCCACAAATTAATTAAAACAACAGTAAAAATATTCTACACTTCTACAAGTCCTATTCCTTTTTGTATTTCATTTATATTAGGACCCCCAACTGTTTACGCATGTGAGGAAGACTACAGAAATACTCCAGTAAGAATGATAAAGTTGTTCACATCTAAGAAGTGGCAGAATCAGGCCTTTCTAGATCCTTATCCTACAGATTTTTAAGACATAAATTAATCCCACTGATTTAAAGAGTTTGTGCTTGATTAAGTTGAAATGTGTTGTGAGATAGGAATGAGTGCTACTAAATCACTGCTAATAACTGAAGCAGGTTTTTGTCTCACTCTGTATTTCTCAAGTCTCAGACCAGTGATCTAGCTAAGAGTTTGGTGGAGCACCAAGTATTGCCTTACTAGTCTCTTCAATGGACATAGTCCTCAGATGGATGGCCTGGATTGCACCTGCCAGTCTTGCAATGTTTTGAATCCTCCTCAACCATTCACCTACTGCTATGATTATTTTACTAGCTGTTTTTTGCTGAAGTCTGTATGCCAGGTGGCTCAGTGCTTTGTATGTGTGATGTGCACAACCTTATCAGATGGACTCAGAGCATCACATGAATAAGCAGGTCATTAGGGATATGGGAGGTCAAGCAGGGCTAACTCTGAAGCTACATGAAGTGGCTCAAAGTTTCTGTTTACTTTCTTTTTTCTCAAGCCAACATAAATTTGAATATAGATTACAATGCAGAATTTTTTTTTTTATATATTTTTTACCTATTACTGATTTTGTCACTAAACATTATGCATTTATTGCATACTGAGTGCAATACTCATCTGTTGCTGAAATCTCTCTCATTTCAGAGTGAGATTTGTTTCCCCCATTGTCAGTGGTTTACGTGCTGGTTTGGCCCAGTTCCATGATGACTGGGGCAGGGGGAGCCACGGACATGACACCCATGAAGATATCTGTCACAGGACATTCCTTTAACTTGCTGCCTGCTGTGACATTTTCAGTACCTACTTCCATTCTGTTGCCTTGAGCAGGATGAGCGGTCTTATGTTCACATTTTTAGAGCAGCCAGGTCTTCACTTTCACTTTTGTTCTGCCTAAAAAGGAAATTGGAGCAGCAGTAGACTGAACAATCCTAAATGTTAGAAAAAATACGTAAACTCAAGCAACAACCCAAAGCAAAAACTCAGCAGTTTACTTTCAAGGGTAGTTTCAAGCTTGCATGCAAGTAAACTTGTTAGAACCTAGCCATCTGTAGTACGTTATTAGGTGTGTATCTGACAAAAAAAAAAAAGAGGATAAATAAAAAAGCTGTCAAATGACTCTTGAACATTCAAATGGCTCAAAGGCTATTTGTGTGGTAATGTTGGCACAGCTCCTAAGTGACCAGATGGAATTTTGTTAACACTCAACAGGTCAAGGGCTGAGACTATGTTTTTTAGCTTACTATATTTGAAAACCTTACACAAAATGTGTCAAGAAGCTTACTATTTTTTTCCTGCTATGCAAAATTACACATATACCTTCCTTTAATGCAACTATGTTGGCAACTTCAGAGGTTGTCACTTTTCTAAGGTGGGTAACAGTAGAGATGTGAGAGGCATTTGCTTTTTTCTGAAACGGCAATTAATAGAAAGAAAATGGATACATATTCCTGTTATAGATTTGGCTGTGTATGATAATTTAAATATCACAACTTGTTTGTCAATTTTAAGAAGGTGTTTTTATTTACACAGTTAGTGATTTTGTTAGAAACAGTTTAGAAACAGACTTTGTAATAAACAGGCAAAGTCTGTATCTTTGTGAGAGATAACAAAAATATCCTACGTACTTAAATAAGCTTGGCTTCTGATATCAGTTACCACTAGCAGCAGCAATGTCATGTTTCCATTGAAAGACACTGGAAAAAATATAAAATCACATTATTTTTGTGATCCCCTTCTTCTGACTTCATCATGGCTTTATCGTCATAAGGGATATCTGAGAAATGAAAATCTGCATCGTCTCTAGGAAAGCTCTCAGGATGGCTTTCAGACCAGACAGCAAACAAAACAAGAAACAAAATCTTTGGCACACCGTGGATGCATGGTTTGCCTTTTAAGTGCCTCATTTCCATACTGAAGGCTTTCAGGGAGCCCACGATAGGGAGAAACATGCTGTGTTACAGATTAGTATTTCACAACATCTGACTTCTTAGGGTATCTGAGGCTTCTAGAAGAACACTAATGCAACATCAAATCATAGTTAGCAGTATTAGTTTTGAGCCTGGGTATCATATTCAGGCAAAATTTTCACTGTGGATAGAGTAAGATGAGCCTGGGTGCTTTGCATACAATCTGATCCTATATTTGTTCAATAACTCAAACTGATAGCGTAAATACAATTATGGCAGATACTGTACTGGTTGTATAACTTATATGTATTTACTTGCATAGTGTAGGCCAAAGATCAGATCTAGAGATTTTTGAAGTCAATAAGAATTTTTCTTGGCTTCTACAGTACTGGAACACTGTATCCTCAGCCTCATACTGTCCAATTTTCATTATTTATTTAATGCCAATGTTCTGTTTATAAAATAAATGTAAGAGAAGATGATATGTCTGGTATTTTTAAAAGGGGAGTAAATAATTTTTTAAAAAACTAACAGTAGATTAACTTTGTTATACAGATGAGGGGTGAATACTTACAATCTAAATCCTACATTAAAACCTCATTTGAATGTCCATTCGGCTAATTTCCAGCGTTATCTGTGTTATTTGCTGTTTAACAATCCCTAGTGTGTGTACAACTTGGAAAAAGTATAGAAAATTGGGAACTCCATTATATTATGCAAATGAAAAATTCAGTGTTTGTTTTAATGCATCAGGGAAATAATTTGCAGGAAAATTGAAAAACATTTACCAGAAAATGTTTTCCTCTTGCTTGTTTATGTGATGTCTTGAGTAATTAACATTTGCCATTCGTACTCAGTTAAGTTGAGTCACATTAGGATAGAAACTTTCAGAGTAGCTGCAGTCAGAAAAGGTTATAGTAATATTGTAATCTGCAGAGATAAACCACTTAAAGATTGTTTTTAAGAAAAACCTTTCTCTGCAATGGAGAAGGCTAAGATCCTCTATCCAATGACTCTGAAGAAATGAACTGTGGAATTGCATGAATTTATTACATGAATATATTTATAACAAGTCGTATAAACATGTGGGAAGTAAGCTGGAGTACACAGAGGAAAACTTTTTTCCTTCAATATTGACTAATTTTGATACAGCACATCATTTAGGATAAAAGAGGCATCTTACCTGCTTTATTACCAATTTATAATGCAACAGTTAATAAGTTCACTGAGGGATTCAGTTTTGCTTGTAGATGATGATGTGCATTTCTGTCTGGTGATAAAGTAAAAATCTTTTGTTTAACAAAGGTCCTAATTAGTATTTTACGTTCATACCCTGCATATCTCCTGGGTTTTGGTTGTGTGGAAGATCAGGCAGCTGGAATAATAACCTATATGAAAAGAAAATGTGCAGTTATCAGTCAGTTAAAGGTATTTTTTAAGAAATTGGTAGCCATCTTATATATCATTTTTTTTTCTATTCCTACTAACTAAATACCAGAAAAGATCTTTTCATAGATTTACAACCATATGTCTTCGTTAATTGAAATAAGTACTTTCTTCTAATATTAGCTGATATTCAAATGAAGTTTTAGTACCAATTCTCTGTATTAAACAATATATTTGTTTAATTTGTGAAAAAATCTATTATTTTATCTTCTTCTAGGAAGTGCTTTAAACACAACTTTTAAGAGTTTTTGTGTTTTCAAACGTCGTACACATCAATAAAGTTGTAATACAGTTTCTCCAGGCCTTCAGTATTTCATTACAAAGTATAAAGATACCTAAATCTGCATTACATTTTCCTTGGGAAGGAACAAAAATCTTTCAGAATCTTTTAAAGTCTTCTGAAATATCATTTGTTTCGTCTTGCCTTTGCAGCTCAGAACTTAAGTAAGAAGGAAAGGATCGCTGGCATGCAGAAACCAATTACAGCAGCTACAGATCAATGCAAATATGTATTAATATTGTATTAATTAAAAGGTTTGACCCTTTTAGTTCTACTTACATGCAAAGGTGTATGTTCCTTTCATCTTTTGGGGTTGATGATATTGATGGAGTTCAGAGGTTAAGAAAAAAAACCAGCCTTTTTTGTGTAAAATTGCTGCAAAATTCTGAATTGGCAAGAGATTTCAAGAGAGCAAGCACTGGCTGGTGCTGTCTTGTTTAGATTTCTACCCTGGTTTTGAATACAAAGTAAGTAGCTGTTACTTATATAGACTGACCTAATAATTACCAAAAATAATTAGGTAGCTCACTGCACATGTGGCAATGAGCCATACTGTATCAGTACTTTCAGGTAATAAAAATGAAGCTGTATGAGAGATTGACGTGTCAGAAGAACAGGCGCTGAAGGAAATGGATAAATGAAAGAGTAACAAGTCTTTAAGACCAGATGGTATATATCTAAGATTCAGAAAGTGTTTAAGAATGAAGCAGCTGAACTGTTGTCAAAAATAGGCAATCTCATTAAAATTAGCTACTATGCTAGAAAAGTAGAGCAAGCTTACCTTAGTTAAAAACAGGTTGCAGCATAAGCCCTGCAAGTAATGATCTATCAGTGTTTCCTTAGTACTAGTAGAATTGGTTGGAAAAAAACACCCTTTAACCCATCTTTGAACACAGTAGGACAGAGACAAACAAGCAGGATTTCTGTTTTAAATTTAACAGCAGGTACTCTTGGATTAGGAAGTCCAGATTCATGGATTTAAGTGCTAATCTGGTTTAGGGCCAGGGTCAGCGCCAAAAATGAAGCTGATAACACAGGAGTTACCTTTCTCACGGTGGTAAAAATCATTCCTAGGTTGTTAGGTCAAAAAAGATGGCCCAGCACAGTCCAAGCATAGCTGGGGAGATTTGTATATGTGGGGAGATTTGTTTGACCATCTTTTCTTGGTGTACAGCAGCACTGAGGCACAATATGACAGTGCAAATGCCATACTGCCTCCCTGTAGCATGGTGCGTCATACTATGAATTGAGGCACGTATTTATATCCAGTTTCTGACTGAGTGCATGGTATCACATGTCTGGCAAAAAAACACTGGGCAGGGATGGGATGGGATGGGATTGGATGGGGCAAGTGGCTTGCTCCCAGTTCCTAGTAATCTGCAGGTTGGGAACTTCCTAATCTAGAATTTCTGTGCATATTTCGGTACAAATAGTCATGGATGGATTTTAGTTCCTTCATGAAAAAATTTTTCATTGAATAAATTAGATGAATCTGTTTACAGTTCCAGCCTCATAGCAGTTCCACAGTTTAAATACATGTAGTGTGAAAATATACTTTCTCCTTTAAGCTTGTTGCATGATAATTTCATTTTGCTATTTTAGTGGTTGTGTTAGGAGTAATAGTAAATAGTAGCTTTCTTTTCATCAAGTTAGTGCTGTTCATGATTCTTTATATCTCAATCATATTTACTCAGTCATCTTTTTTTACAACACGAAGAGCTCTTGCCAGCTTCTCTTCTTGAGGCACTCCTTACTTTAGCTCAGCCATTCCTGTGTTGTTTCTACTTCTGCAGGGTATTACTGACTCTGAGTGCCTGGAAACACCTCTAGCATGCCTGCTAAAGCACCCATGTCTATTTGTTGTCTCTCTGAAATACACATCTGTGTCTTGAGCACCTTCTCTGACATTGCAAACTGAACAATGTCTGCAGAATAGTCCGTAGTTCTTGATCATCCTGGTGCAGTACAACAGGAATTCAGAATGAATAAAATAACTTGCAACTAGTACCTGTAATCACAACAGTATACTGAGTGTCAATCAAAAGATACGGGAAATATTAATGATACATTCCTTATTATAATTTTTTTTAATCACTATGCTGGAAAAAAGGTTGCAAAATAGAGAAAAATGAAGTGTTCATACCTCAGTTATCCATCTAAATACTTTTCTGAAACATTTATGTCTTTATTTACTTTGAATCTCAGTCTTAAAAGAGATTTTTTCGGTGTACCTTGACTTTCTCTATGGTTTGGGTGAAGACACTTGGGACTCAAAGCAAAATTAGCAAGCTGATTCTTGGACACAGAAGGTCTGTCTCCAGAGACACTACTGGCCACCTTGTAAGCTATTTGTAGCTTATCCAGCATTCCTGAGGCCCTGACCCGAAACAGGGATGATGAACTACCAATTTTTTATGAGATAAAGGAACAGTACTTTTGTATGAAAGAAATCAGTGCTTGAAAATAGGAATGAGTCACAATAAATCTCTCAGAAATAAGTGAAATGAAATGGAATATTAAAGCATTCGTTTATGTGAATCAGTTTCTATTCTGTAAAAATGCCTGTTTAAGAGATTGTAGTAATAATGCCATGTACCCAAAAGCAGCAGGAGTTACTAAAGGACTTTTACTGTGTGTTTATGTAATTTTCAGAGAAAAGCAAAGTGTAACAGGAGGTGGAATGGCCAGTTGGGTTTGACAGCTTGCCAGACTCCCCTTCCTAACTTACCAGTTTGTATCTTTAGGATATGTGGTATTTTAAATTCTGTGGGGTTCAGAGCTTTTCATGTAAGAGAACTATTGATTCTGACAGCAATCTTGTAAGCCAGGCATAAGTACAAGTCAATCCCTGTACTTGGGATTGTGAACAAAATAGTTGACGCTGCTGTTAGACTTCTGACTTGTTGCTTCACGAACTCACAACATGATAACAGATTGCTGAGCAACTGTACCTTAGAAATCACAGCTAGCCTTATTATTACCTTTACCATCTTGATCTTGTCCCCTTAAATCTTCCCAGCCTAATGAGCTTTCATGTGACCCTACATATTGACAGAATGTACTTATTCACATTTCTCTGACACTTACCTAAAAAAATGCCTTATGTTGGTTTTGTCCTGTGGACATTTCATCTCAGAGAACCTGATCAGGTTCTGCAGTAACAAGCCTGCTGGAAACAGCTTCTACAGAGAAGAGAGAGAAAGATGAAAAAGTAAGGAAGCAATGATCATATGAAAACAATGGGGTTTCTGTATGTGGAAGAAAAGCATCTGCGGTTTCTTCCCTAAATGACAGGTTCAGTGCAACTGTAAAACTACAGACACCAGGAAGTCTTGTGTAATTATACGGTAGGAACCCACTGGAGCACTGCTGCCTTTTCACTCTGAATATCCCTGTCAATGTCATTACAACTGCAAGGTTTGTTCTTTTCAGAATAATAAAAGGAGAAGGGGGGAAAAGTAACAAAACCTCTGAATCAGTTTAAGATTTATTTGCATATGTCCAGTATTCCACAGTGTCATAGAAAATCTTTCAAGGCGTTAACCTTGCGTAGGAAGGAGAAAGCCCTGGCCATGGCAAGAAGAGGCAAAGAGAGCAAATAACATATTTCCTGAAGTCTGTCCTTGTGGCCTTCTCATGTGGCCAGAGGTCTGGTGTTGCTACAGTATTCCTCCTTGTGTTTTCTTTTTTATTTTTGCACAGAGTGAGAGATATGTCTAAAGACAGAACAGGTTTAGAATTGTAGGTTTGTTAGAAGTTCAAGTAGTACAATAATGTATTCTAAAAACACGCTTTATACGTATGGTTTCTAATTTAATTTCCCCGTATTGTGTTTTAAAAGTACTTAGAAAATCTCATCTAGTAAATGGTAGTTTGGTTTATATTACAACAGAATTTCATAAAACATTTTAAAAGTAATACGGCGTACTGTTGCCACAAGCACTGACTGAGTTTTAAAAGTTAGATGTGTGTGTATGTCAGTGAGAAATGCATGTGCTCAGCACCATGACAAATTGAGTCATTTGTCATAGGGATTGAAATGTTCAGTCAGTCACAAGCGAAAATTACATGCTGCATACCACATGTAAGTGCAAAGTATTAAAATAGTGGACAATCCCCAGAAAAAGGAAGCAGAAAATGGGGGCATAGGAAAAGAGTTGGGGGAGACCTTCTTAGTGCCTATTGTAGGTTCTGATGTAGCAGTGCATACTGAGCTGTGCTGTTGCTGGACTGCTATTCATTAAACATGCTGCATTTAACGCTGCCGGGCAGTACCATAACCCAATACTGGGAAATTTTTTCTGTCTTGCTGACTCGTTCAAGGAGAGTGAGGAGAGGTAATAGGGAGATTGGTGTGGGGTGTCAGGGAGCAGAACCATGTGCAGCTTCTCCAGAGGCTTTACAGAGTTTAATTTAGGAGGAAGAGAGTTTCTGTTTGTAGCGTAGCTAAGAATGTGCACATTAGTGAATAAACAAACTAACCACCTGATAAACAATTTCATATCTGAACGCTGGGAGCTTCAAATATGAAGCATCATAGTTTTATCTCTATGGGATACTGGGCTGCAAAAATTGAAATGAGATGAAAGCCCCAGCTCTGTCTGAGAAGCAGAGCAGCTCTAGGAGGAGCGCAGTTCCTCTCCCTCCATCCTACACCTCCTGTGTCTGCAGCAGGTTGCCAGCGCCTCACAGGCAAATAACAGCAGCATCTGGGAAGCTCTGCCTGTGCCTCCTTTCCTTGGCACCATCCTGTATGTGGGCAAGTGAGGAGCAGGGAAAACGTGGCCACTGCCAGCTCCCTCAGAATGGGCTTCCTACATTGGTGTGAGGCTCTGAGGCGGCACTGGCTGCCTTTCAGGCCCAGAAGATGTGTGGCAAAGAGAGCGTACCTGCGGTTCTGTAGGGCTGGGGTGAAGGCTTTCTGATTAGTCACTGGGGAATGGTGGGCGGCTAGACACTATTTAACATTATTTGTTTTGAGTAACAATTCCTGCCTACTGAGAGAGTTGGCATGGAAACTGCTTCAGCATTTGTGTTTTAAAGGGTAGCCCATTCAGCACCGGGTTAGTCATCAGCGCACAAAGCGAGGAGACTTGGCCAGCAGCTGCCAACACTGCTGCTTCACTCCCAAATACAGAGAATACTCAAAATGTCAGCAGCAATACTGCCCTAACTTTTATGAGAATAAATGGGCAGCTGTTGAGAGTTACATTACATGGTATGAGTTGATTTGCGGTTATTCTTTTTTTTCCTAAAGGAGGAAGGGTTATTTAATTACCTGAAATTTACAAAATAAGTTCCTTATTTCTAGAAGATGCCTTATATTTTTATGGATGAATTGAATTTAAAGTGTCAGCACAGTTCATATAAGCAGTACTTAGAACAATGTGGTGGAAAATGGCATAATCTTTAAAAGGCTGTAAGCTCAGCACTGGGGCTCTGTGAATGTGTACCTGAGATGGAAACATATACAGCACGCAGAACATGGCACTGTCAATTATTTTCCCATTGTTGATGGAAAAAATTCAACATGTATTTATTTCCATCATATATTTTTTTTCATTGCACAAGGATACAAACAGAGATAGTGCTGCTGGTTCTCTGAACCAACTCAGCTGAGAGAATATAGATGGATAAATTGCTGCTCAGCAGCATTTCATAAAGTGCCTGCTGGCATCCTGCTCTCAGATGCAGGAGGATAAATGCATGCGTAAATTTGAGAAGTTAATTTCATGCGTACCCTTTGACTCACAACTTTTTATATTCTTAGAATACAGAACATTAATTCCTTCTTCACTGATACAGAATTTTGCTAAGGACACTGATTTCTCTTTTATTTGTGTTTACCAAGCAGAGAATCTCAGTGATGCCCTGAAAAAGCTGAAGATAACAGCCACTGACAGCACAGCAGATAGCTTGGAGGGATGCTTGGACTGTCTGCTTCAAGCTCTGGCACAAAACAGTAAGTTCTATGGACCTTTCAATTTTTAATCATACCACGGTATCAGTAAAGAGAAAGAGAGGTAATAAATTGTGGCTAAAAGTCTCGTGCAAGCAGTGGGCTGCTAGATTTGTTGTTCAGGGTGTTGTTTGTTCTTAGGTGTTTAAAAACAAACAATCTGTGACATTCAGGTGACAATGAAGACAGTAATAAGTAAATATCTGCTATTTGAAACAGATACAGTCCAGTCCTTTTTCAAGTATTTTGAAGTGGCACAAGAAATTGCCCAACTGATGAAAGGACAAGGATGATGGACAAATGGGCCTAACAAGACAAGGAGAGGGGGTATGGGAGCTGCTTGCTAATTCTGGTGAAGAGAGCACTGTTTCCTATTGGTAGTTGGCTACTTCTCATACTTCTGGTCAGCATTTCTTATTTTCAGTAGACTCAGGTAGCAGAAATGGGCTGGATATCTAAAGATGGTTCAAAGTTTAAGAGTGGAACAAAATGTTGTTTTTTTTCGTAATGTGGTTGGCTTGTTTGGTTTTCATCCCCCAAAAGCTGTGAAATGTGTGTCCCTACTTCAGGTACTACTGATAAGCCTTGTTTCTTCTCCATAATGTTACTGTACAAATCACAGCCTTTTGGCTTTCTTGGTGTAAAATACTTCATGAGGTTTTTCACAGTAGAACATAAGCCCCATTCATATCACATCAAAGATGTCATGTGGATAATAACAGTTTTTGCATTTAATAGCAGTGCTTTTTTCATTTTAATTGTTTTTGCAGGGAGATGTCAGTCAGAGATCAACCCACTTTTTTGAAAATGAATCACTTTTGTTATGGGTTTATTTATTAGGCATATCCAATACTCTAATCCAGTTTTCAGTTGGTTTTGGTATTTCCAATGCTTATAAGTCTAATACTTAAACAGAATCTTAATAAAAAGGAAATGTTATGAAAAAATAAGGATATACCGAGCATAAATAACGGAGATGATCATTTTGCCTATGAAAGTTGCATAGCTTTGTAACATCACAAGTTTAGCAGATGCAAAATAATTTTGTCTAATGTACAGCAAACATACCAGTGCTTCCTTGCAGCCAGATGACTGTTCTGTCACATTCTAGGGCTTTGCTCTTCCTTCCAAAATCTTCTCTCTTCTGGCCTTGTGGCTGCTAAATGAGATAAACAGATTAAGATTTTGACCCATTTCTTTTGGATAGTTTTACAGTATACAGCTGTAATCCCCCTGGAGTTTAAACCAATCCAATAGATTGGTTCAAGGAGTAATTATATTATGTAATTGTTCTTCTAAACATTGTGTTTAGTAGTGGTCTAACAACGTATTGTGAAAAACCAAGCAGCTAGTGAATGTCCTTTCTCAAAGTTCTCATCCATCCAGTTAACTTCTTAACAGACTTATTCATTTGGAACACTATATATCATATATATACAGATTACATACATCATAAAGATGTGATAGAAGCTGTACCTCTGTGTCTGTGTATCAGTACATCTTTGTGTATCTGTATTTCTCACACAAAGAAGATTCAGGGCTAAATGGTCACAGATGTTTTACCATTGACAAAAGTTACATAAGTAGATACTAAGAGTAACACATAAAGCAAGACTACATGGCAGAGGGCCTTAAGAAATGACTTCCATCCCCTTCAGAGAACATAGTCTAAACAACAACATAGTCTGTAACAACAACAACAAAGTTATCAAATAATAATTCTACTTTCCTCTAAGATATTTCCATGTATATGATTATATTAGTTAAACTTACATTCTGATTATAGTTCAGTGAATCATCATATTAGAGCAAGAATAGAAAAATAAACTATTCAAGGAATAGAGTGTATTTAAAGAAAATTTTATAGGACTATGTTTTCATTGAGAGTTCAGTGTGGTATCTTAAGTCATGTAACTTAAGTTCAATTCACTTCATTAAGACTTAGAAATACAAATATTATTTTATGTATAAAATTTTGTTTATTATTGTTATTACTCTAGTGGAATCCATTCTCATCTACCACCAGACAAAAATCCTGTGTAAGGTTGTGATCTTAACAAAGAGAATAAAAATGTTTCATTTCCACAAGTTCAGTGCAGACATACTGCATGTATATAAGAATGTTCCTGAGACTATTCCACTGCTTCTAGTTGCTGACTGCATGCATGCTGCATAGTCTTCTGGTTGCTGCAGGAATATAAGGAAATTTCTTTTGTCTCCAGCAGTATGACTGTTTTGGTTCTATTTGCTTTGGATGCATTCTTTTAACTTTTTATTGTTAAAAGGTTACAAATCATTTTCTTCCAATACTGTATTTTATATCATATAGAAAGAGATGACAAAGCTATGATGAATATTGTAGCTTTTAATTTCTTTTTATGCAACTTGCTGTTTTTCCTTTTGATTTTTTTTTCATAATTCTTTTGCCAGCCCATCTTTTGATAACAGCAGACAGGCTGTTGTGCCATGGAACATGACAACCCTTGTCTAACCTTGTGAGCTATTCTGCCATTTGTCACACCAAATAAATTAAGGCATATGCATACACATGTACTATATTACACAAGGGTGAGTCAAATAACGATTTGTGATAGCTGCCGATAAACAATTTGCAGATCAAATTGAAATGTTTTTAGCTATTTGTCCAGGGAGATGGCTGTATAGCTCTTCACACCTGACACCTGGGTCTAAAAATCCTGCACAGATGCTTTCTTCAGGAGACACTGTTTGGAGAGGTGCTTATTGATGTTTGTGCAGACATTTATTTCTTCAGAGCTTCTGGATGAGGCCAGTCATATTTAAACTGGCTAGAGTCACTAGATAAAACTAAGGGCTATAGGTTGTAAGGAGGAACAGTGGCAGAGGAGTAAGAGCTAAGTACACTTTGCAAATGGTTTACAATAATAAAAACATACCTTATGTTGTGGACTTCTTTCATCATTCCCAACGATGACAGCTGGCATAGTAGGGACTTTGCAGCCATTCTGTCCACCATTCCTTCTGAAAGGAAAACACAAGTGCTTGATCTCTCTCCATCCACCAGCATTTGTTATCTCTAAACAGATAAACTTTCTGTGCTCAGGTCTCTAAGGGCAAGCTGTGGTGCATGATCCTCAAGCAAAGTTAGAAGCAAAAAAAGTCAGTCACCATGGCCTGAATGAAATGTTGCCTCTACCAAATTAGAAGGTGAAATTCATTTACCACGTGTTGTCTTACAAAAACTATATATTAAACAAACGACTCCACTGTCTGCTCTGTACATTTTAGATTTATAGGCATGGTTTGGTGTGTTATTGTCAACAGAGAATTTTGCTGATGGCAGTTTACCATAATACGAAGTGCAGAATTACCATAGTCATTGGAAAGAAGAAAGAGAAATTACTTTGTCAGTGAATTTGATTCTGAGGTTCTGTAGCTTTTTTTTTTCAGTTCAGCTTAAAAAACACTAAGATTAACTGTGCACTGAAAATGCGGTTTCATTTTGTGCTTAGTATGGTAGAATTCCTTCCACTATAGTTTGAAATCCCTACAAACAGAGGTTGTTTGCCCCCTTGTCCCTCAAACAGTTTAGAGCAATGAAAAGCTTATGTTGTAGCTGCTTTTTAATGTCTGTAAAGTAAAAAAAACCTGAAGTCTGCAGGAAAATTTACAGGAGGACATTTTGGTGGGGGGTTGGACTAGATTATCTCTAAAAGGTCTCTTCCAGCCCCTACAATTCTGTGATTCTGTGAAATTAGGGAAAAAAGAGCTCCGGTGTGTGATGCTGAATGCATTTTTCTTAGAGAAATGTGTTTGTGTCATAGACTTACAAAATCATTAAGGACAGAAAGAGCACTAAGATCATCTAGTCCAACCACCATCCCATCACTACCATGCACACTAAACCATATCCCTCAGTGCCACATCTTCATGTTTCTTGAACACCTCCAGAAACAGTGACTCCACCACCTCCCTGGGCAGCCCATTCCAGTGCCTCACCTCATCTCCCCGTGTTCACAGCAGAGTGAGGAGCAAGTTTCTCCCCTGGGACATCAGCCCACTCAAACAGCTTGTGCTTGTCTGCAGCCCAGGGCCATCTACCTGCACATCTCAGGCATAGTTACCAAAGTTGTATATTTGTTTTGATGCTTTTGTTAAATTTTCATCATATTAGCAAGTTTGGAATCAAAGGGTATTTCCTGTTTTTGTTGTTATTTCAATACAGAAGAAAGTTCTTCCCCTACATACTAGTGGAAGTGAAAGTATCTCTGATGATGCATGGGAGATCTGTTTGCTTTCCTGACCAACTGAAATTGTTAGTGCAAATACTGTAGAAAAATAACTTTATTAAATACTGTCTCTAGTGGCATCATTAGGCTTGTATTACTGAATGTTATTACTTTTTGAATAACAAATTGCACCTGAATATTACGTGTTCAAATTATTTTCTATTTTGGAACCAAAATCTATGTTACAAAAAAGGAAACAACTATTTGGTTTCAAGAGTTTTATTTTAAAAGCACAATGTTACGTGTTGCATTATTATCATAATTCAAAGGACATAGTAACTACAACTTGTTTTATGTAGAAAAAATTCTGTGACATGATGGATACAACTTCATCCATTTGTGATTTTATTGGCTCAGATATTTTCAATTTATCCCTTAACCAATTGCAGCCTAAGTTAATAGGAGAATATGACTTCTGAACATGTGCATCACAGCTAGGGATTTAGGAGTTTTTTATGTATTAAAAAGGAAAAGAAGACTAAAGTACTTTTGCATTGGATAAAAGTATTTTGAAAAGTTATAGACTTATAATCTTATATAACTTTTATTTCTTGTGAGAAGTAGAAAATACTTTATTTTGATCTCACGTCCATAAAAAACATGACTACATACTATTGAATTTAGGGAAAAATAGGTTAATTGTAAAGAAAAATACAAGAGAAAGTAATATCCATCACTGCATATCACTATATAGTGATTTATACTTATTAAGCACTATTTCATAAATACTGTATCTATCCAAATAAATAGAGCTATCCTAAGATCCTCAAGTAGAGGATTGCATGAGAAAAAGAAAACAAGAAAGAAACATACGTTTTCTTTTAAACTACAGACCTTTTGGGACAATTACTGTAGTAATAACAAAAAAAATGAAATGTTATTTCTAGTCCAGGCATGCTGCGTTTCAGATACAAGAGGTTAGAGCAGACATAAATAACCCAGATCTGACAGATGAGAAATCTGACTATCTGCCGAGAACGTTATTTTTGGCTCTGATATACTCAGTGTAAGAGGCTGAAAATGCCCACTAATCCCAGCCTTCAGCACCTGGCTCCAAAAAGTGTCTGGCACGTGACTGAAGCAGAAAGGCAAGCACACACATTTCCAAACATTTTTTACACTTAGTTTTTTGAAGGCTAAGCCAATGGGTTCACACATTCCTATGTAAAAATGCTAAAGCAGAATTGCACCAAGAGAGATACGCTTAAGAAGCGAAAGGAAGGGCCTCACTTTCAGAGGAAGTTAAGAAATTTTGGAAAGCACTTACAGTGCAGTGAGAAGAGTTTAAAGTAACACACTTTTCCTTGTAGATGTGATTGGGTAAGATACAGTTTTCTATTTGTTGAACTATGCTAATCCCTGATAACTCAATAAACTGTCATGAAACTCATGAAAATTTTAATTTCAACATTCATTGTAAGACTTCACTGGGATGTTATTTTTTCTCCCATAATGAGTATAATTACTTTGTACTATTATTTTTCCACCAAAACATATTTGGCTCCATACTGCCTTGTTTTGATTATGATATATTCTCTATGTTGCATCAGGGAAAATATATTATAAACTTCCCGAGCAACTGCTAGTAGGTCTCTTCCATTGCTTCCTGCTGTTTCAGCTTTCTGGTGTTGAGATCATGAGCTCAGCCCTCCTACCTAAACCTTCTGTTCAGGTTTTCTCTTTCAAGTCACTAGTAGGTTTTCTAAAACCCCATGGTTCCTATGTGATGGCATCACAGAGGAGGATGTGTTAGCATCTGCTTAAGAAAATGTTGGATTTCAGCGGAGATTGCTTTCTCACATTCCTTCCTCAGAAATGAGACTTGCTATCCTATGTCCTGAATCTCCTGTAGGCATTTGCTTCTAAAGGCATCTACTTTCCCATTTTTTATGTCTTGGTGGATTTCCAGTTCTCACAACCATATGTTAACACAGAGGTTATATCTGAGTTGGAAATTCTTCATTACATTCTGTTCTTTGTAACTGTGACTTTCATATGTTGTTGAGTTAGTTAGTACTTATACTCTTCCTATAATTCACATTACCTTTTCTGATCTTCACTGACCTTAGAAAACAGAACAATTCCTGTACTGGAGCAGCAAAATCACGGAGAATTCCGAGATAATTTTTTGTAATTGCTAAATTCAGACTTCAACGAAAAAGATACACTTCTCTGAAATATTTCAAATGTCACTACCAGTGCCTTTTGTTCAAGGAAAAAGTTACTTTTTTTTTTTTTTCTTCTGTTTACCTTATTTGTCTACTTCCTTTTTGTACATTTTTAGCAGCTCAGCATACACACACTTATTTCATTCATCACCAAGTCAGATAAGCGTCTATAAGCTGAACTTCCAGAACATCAGAGTGCCATGTGATTTTAGAAAAGTGTTGTGCCTGTTTAGTATTCAAGCAGGGGTCATTTCACATTTTGCTTCTGTGAAAGTGTAAGGTTGGCTACTCTCCCACCCTAAACATAGAAAAAAATAATTTGTAGAATGTTCTGTCCTAGCAGAGTTATTCTAAGAAATAAAAATTGAATACAAAAATTAATTCATTCCCATTGTGGAGGCATTTTAAGCTAACTCATTTCCCTTTCTGAAGTATGGAGAAAAACCTTAGCGTTTCACAGCTTCTCAGGCAAACTTGGTCAAAAACAACCTAAACTAACCTTTTTCAGTTTTGCAGCCAAATTTGAGCAGAGTTAGATGAGATGTGTTGCTTCATGTAGATGGTTATTAAGTAACAATGTGAACCTCTGCACAGCATTAGACGCTAAAATAAACCAATAACTGCCTATATGCACTATTTTGATACTCACATCTAGGATTAACTTTTGGATACTGTAATTTCACACAAGAGCACAAACCAATTTAATGCTCGTTACTAACAAATAAGCTGAAAGAACATAAGCCAGCAGGCAAGAGTGGCAGGACAACACAAAATGAGTGAGCAAACAGTGATGCCAGTTTATCATTGGCTTATTAGTAAGGAGCAGAATCAAAGCCAACATTAAATGTGTCTGCCCTGTAGCACTGAGCTACCTGTACCACCTTGAACAGCACATTTTCAGAACCTTTTGGAGACATGAAGTGGTATCTATTTGGCAGCTGCTAAGTCTTGATCCAGATTCTTTGGATTCAGTGATATAGAGATAATTCATTTAATCTCTCTTCTCAAACCAAGGGAGTGAGAGGGAGAAGAAATGAAAAACTATGAAACTAAGTAGACAACTAGCAAGGAATAAAGCAGTGCATATTTTTGAAGTAAGGAAAGAAATGAAAGAGGGGCGGGACAGATGTAAAGATAAAATTTTGAAAGAAAACAATCAAATTAAATGCAGGAACCTGAGTGGTGATGAATGCTGTATCTTCATAATTCCTTCTGCCTTCTGCAACAGCTGCTCACACAGAATTTCTACTGATTTTGCTAAGTTGTTGCTGCACAAATGTTCAGAACAGAGTAAAATTATTACAAGAAATAGAAAGGAAGATCATGATTCTGCCAACATTTGCCAGTATTCTTACCTTTAAGGACAAATTCTTGTGTACTGTTAGTCCCACTGAGTTTGAGTTATACTTGTATAAACTTACGTACATAGGTTCTTCTGAAAGTCGTGCTTCCATTTGATTTCCATGAAAACTGCAACAGATACAAAGAGCACAGTAACACCATTTTATAGAGCAAATTCTTAGCCACAAAACACATAGTCACCACCATTAGCCAGTTTGTGAGGATTAGCTGATCAAGACATTGTGCATGGCTGTCCAGAACATAGCTTGCCTTTCACATAGCTGTCACTGCTGCTGAAACACATCACCCACCGCCTCGCTGTGCTCACATCCACTCCTCGGTCTCCATAGATGTTCAGCAAGTGTCAGGGGGTGCCATTTTTTCCACATGAAGGAATTCAGTTCCACACCTTTGCTTCATATGCACTCCCATGTCAGATGCCATTGTGTCAGACTGTCCCTCTGCTGCTGTCTGTCACATGGTAACAGAATGTAATGAAATATTAGCGGGAAGATTCAACCTCTACTGCCATACCACAACATCTGCCTCTGCAATGAGACAACATAATAAAATAGGAGGCATTATGTTCAGAGCAGCCCTTGTGGATGACAGAGCACTTAAAACATTTGGATATAAAATGACTGCAGCTCCTTTTTCAGTTCCTTTGTTTTGCAGCACCATAAGTCTCGATTCCTATATGACAGCAGGTGTCGAGAAAAATAATCTTTCTTCAAAGGTGTAATTCTTGATTATTTCTCAGTACATTGTCTTTGCTGAACATCGTATAAACCTGGTCTTCATGATGGGGAATGTAGTGTAATAAAAAGTAAATCAAAAAGCATAACATAAGCATTCAGTATTTAAAGCTGAATATTTTCCATCTATATTAGCAGAAAATACTATAACATTTAGCATCACTAGGAGTATTTGGCCTGACAAAAAAAAAAACATTTTGATTGGACTGTAAGCATAAAATCAGTCATATGTTTACATAAATGATAAGTTTAGGTGTTAGCAGATTGCAGAGGAAGAAATTTTTGACAGGAGAATTTTCATAGTGTGAGTTTTGATGGGAAAATGAAGATGGTACATAAAACTCTGAGGAAGGTTTTAGATTCTGCTAGAGAAGGCTTGGAGAAGATAGTCTTTATCTTGGAACAGATGCAGTTTCTACTGGCTAAAACATTCCTTTGCTACACTACCTTACACCATGTCCCTCAGAAAGTAACGTTACCCAGCGAAAACCTTCCTTACTTTTCTAGCTTTTAGCAGAAACTTTTCTAGCTTTTAGCAGAAAAGCTGTATCAGCAGTAGGGGTTTGTTAGGGAAAGTGTCAAAATGAAGTGACCACACCTTAGACTAGCATACTCAGACAGGCAAGAATTTCTGGTCTGCCTTGGATGCAGATAATCTCTTGTAGTAGAGAGTGGTTCAAGTCTAATTGGGCCAGCTCAACCAGCTGAGCTCATTGCAGTCCATTAAGTTTACCTGATAAGACTTATAGTCCAATGCTTTTCTGAAAGTTGGGGATCCCAATGGATATTTTGTAAGGGAGTTTTGTTTCAAATATTGTGTTACAAATAATTCCTTCTTATTGCTACAGATGCTTGTTGCATCTTAGCTCATGAAACTGTGTTTTCATGGCACTGTATAACACATAATGGAGAAATGTTTCACCACAAATGCTGTGTATTATATATTATTACAGTATACATATTTAATTTCAACATACTAAATCAAAGCGACTGCTTTTTATTGGACTGTCTCCCATTAAACTGGCTTAGCTTAATGATACTGAATGGTAATCACTGCTGCTTAGTGGAGTTTTATTTTAGATAAATTTATCTTAGTAGAGATGTGTTTTGTTAGTGCCAAATAGTTAAATGATGTTTATCCAAGTGTTAAATTCCAAGGGCTATTCATTGACTATACAATGCACCTAATAAAGATTAAGTGTTAAATATTTTTCTGCTCAGAAGGCTTCAGCGAACAGTAGTTTCAGATAATAGAATATAAAAATTCATTTTTAGATTAGATTTTTTGAAGTACATTGCATAAGCAATGGTAGAAGCCTGTTCTTTATTAGAAAAAAAAAAAAGTATTTAGAGAGCGTGTAATACACCATTTTAGGTCTGAAATTTCATTCTGAGCTTTGGCTTAGTCCCTTATGACTTACAAATATGATTTCTTTTTAGATTAAGCTTTTCCTTAAGCTGCTTTGGCAACAACACTTTTTTGAAACATCAGTAGCTAAGACAAAAGCCTTTGTGCATAGACAGTTGCCCAGTAAGCACTGGGGAGAACTTCTCAGTAAGCATTTGATGTTGTTTGAGAGCACTCTTAAGAGATTGCTTTAAAAGAATATGAAGCATTTCCTGCATATACAATGGACAGCTTTCAAATCTGATTTCATTTTTGAACTAAACTAAATGTGGGAAGAGGATTTTACACTATGGGCCTCATATTTTTGTTATACAGACTGAAAGTCTAAAGCATGAGGATGCTTAAGATTTTACCCAAGGTCCTGTAATAAGTCCAGTATAAGCAGTGGAGGAGGCAGATTAAGATGTCCATACATACTGAGTATGAAACACAGAATTGCTCATGGATGACATTTGTACTCAGATGCCAGACAATTGAGAAGGTAACTAAGGTACTAATTATCAAACTATTTAAGCAACTGGGCTGCTACAGGATTACCTCCTGTGGAAAGGTGGACAGGTAGAATTAAGAGCTCAAACAAATCCACCAAACCACATGTCTGGGTGCTAAACTATATCCGGTTCGGGGTAATAGAATCCTAGCTACTTAAATTTCATAACTGCATGGAAGTTTTAGTGTGCATATTTCTTCATTGAAAGCAAAGCTGGCGTGTCTGTTTATTAACTTACTTCATTGGTATCTGCAACAGGCTGTTCAAGGCATGGATTTCATCCTGCAATTCACTTTTATTTTTTGGATACTGCTCCTGGAGAATTTAATCATCAGGAATCATGCAGCTAGCTGGTTGGTGAATCTGTCTCTCCATCTGTCCTTCCTTCCTTGTTAGAGCTGAGATTTTAATTACCAACATCTGTGCACTATCTCCATCTCTTCATTAAAAATAAGAGCTGAAGTTACCCTATTGTTGCTGCTGTAGACAGAATAGAGCAAACACCATGATAAAAGTGTTCACACAGCTGACAGAGAATCCTCCCTCCCTCTTAGGTGTCTAATTTGAAGGATGTGTGAGCAAGCAGATCGTATTTATGAGGAGGATCGTGCCAACAGAAGATATATTTATGCATTTAATTATACGTATTTACGTATTCTTTTTTTCTGTTAAAAAAATATTGAATTGGAATGGTCTTTTGGCTTCTTTTGCTGGAATGTATACCTTGTTGCAGGAAATCACATTTCAGAGTCTCTTCACACTCTACTTTTTGTGTTCATTTAATCAAACCAAAATCTCCATTTTGTGGTACAGAACAGCAGGAGGGCTACAGAGAGATAGGAAGGCAGTATACCATGTGAGCATCAGTACTTGCTCTTGGTCGCATGAACCTTTTCTTTCTACTTTCTACTGTGGTGGAGAGAGGATGCACCAGTTAGAAATACATTCCTTGCTCCCTTCATTCTGCCTTGTGAGAGAGACAATGAAAGGTTCCTTTCCCTTTATATATGTGGCTCATCATCATTTATTCATGTGTTCATCTTCCTCTTTCTGATGAGAGTACATATGGGAGGGACATTATAAAGCCACGGTAATTTTCTACAGTGGTTTGTGGAGGTTTACAAAACATCTCTTCAGCTAGAAATACATACATTTTTCAAAAGAGTAAACTGCAAACACGGTTGGCTTAATAAAGAGGACACTGATGGAGCTGCTCATTTACAGTTCTTTTCTTCATGACATGGGAACTGCTGCAGTGATAGCCTTCACTAATATTGGGTTATTTTAAACTATTTTTCTGCTGGAATGAGAAATTGTTTGCACAAAAAAAATAAAAAATCTAGTATACAACTTAAACTCATTGTTCAGAGGAACTGTGCATCAATATTTTTCTGCTGTTGGTGAGTGCAAAGTAGCAGTATTTGTGACAGATAAGCCTTTTCCTTCCCACTCTCTGCCTTTTTTTTCACTTGAATATGAAGAAAATGGTACAGAAAAGGGTGAGACAGAGAGAAGTAAACTCTAACAGGAAATAGAGCCGAGAGAGGAGAGCGTACAATCTAATTGGATTTTTTCCTGTAATGATTTCTGCTACTTAATTAAGCACTCTGATAGCTCCGGTGCTCAGCTCTCCAGCTCTGATCTATGGCATTAAAGAATTTCCTGCTCATACCCTTTATTATTCTGACTTCAGGCACTGCAAAAGCCATGAAAAGCAAAGATATTGACATTTTAATCACACTGTTATGACATTAATAAGATTTTGGCACTGTGTGATCTAACATATTCTTCATCTTGATATCTAGTGGTATAAAGAGACATTCAGAGCTGCAGGTTTGACCTTAGGGTTTTTTTCCCCAATTATGCTGCCATGGCACAGCACTATACTGTATTGTGTGCAAAAGGACTGTTTCTGAAGTAGCATTATCGCAGCCCTGCGGTTCCTTTCCTTCAAGATAAGAGCAGTAGGTACTCCATGGGTGGGTTGTACATTCAGGTTGAAAATCAGGCTTTTAAGGAAAGAGTATGGAATCTGGACATGTATTTATAGCAAAAGGATTTTTTGAGGTGCAGCACCCTAATACCAGGCAGACAAAGTTGTCAGGTTTCCTTAGCACAGAAATTGAACAAATTTGTGAGGGAGTGTAGTTCTGCTAAAGTAGTTAAAATGGCAGCTTGTTAATACATCTTTAACATTGGCTGTGATTTCCCATTTCACCGTGACAGATAGTATAAAAGGAGATTACATGGTGGACGTTTTGTCTGTATCTCACTTGCTCCTGTAGAAACATTTGATTTTACATGTTTCAGCTACAGCTGACAATACATAGAAACAATTCAAAAGATGACACCTGAAATAAGATTTCAAAATAATATAGCCTCAGATAATTCACTAGGAAGCCCAGAATGAAGCTAGCATGCAGCAGATACACATCTTTAGCAAATATTACCTGTTCCTTGCATACACACAGAAACAGGACAGCAGGCCTTCTTCAGCCTATGAAGAGAATAAAGAGAACAACTGAGGGATGCCTATCCTAACACCATTTCCAGTTCTTAACAAACTCCATCTTAAAACCTCCATTTTCTTATTTTCTTCTACAGATACATGTTTGAACAGTTAGTACCTGAAATGTAAATGTGCAGTCGATTCCTCAGTCAAGTGAAACAGTTCTGAAGATCTTCATTTGGATGTCCTGGTTTCCACAGGGCAAGCCCATCTATCGTTTGTTTGTCATTAAGTCCTCCTTCTTTAAGAAAAATACAAAAAGCATTGAGCAAAGGAGTTAGGTATAACAAAGCAATTTGAAGTTTACATATAAGCCAACTTGTTCCAATTAAAATACCTTTCCTTCTGCATGTTGAAAGCCCTCCAAATAAGGTTTAGTTCCTATACCTAAATTGTCTTTAAATTACATAACTTATGAAATGAATTTGTATATTTTAGCACACTGTAACTAGCAAAAGTTTTGATGTTGATGCTCAGCCAGAACCAGTGGGATGTTGGTTTTTTGAAGGGGAGAGTGTATGCTAATGTGGCTCCTATAGTGCTGAAGCATTTTAAAAAAAAAAGAGAAAGAAAAAATAAGTGAATGTTCTGTTTTCATCTGTGTGATACCAGGTAGCTGATATACCAGTTTCCAACAGGTGTATTAAGCACTGTGGGTTTTTTTGATACATACTTACTTATCAGAATAAAATAAATCATAGCCTATCTGCTACACAAAACTGGCCTGGAGAAGCACTTAGTTTTATTTTCCTATTTCTTGCAGGAAATATTTTGTTCCAGCTGTGTAATTTATTTTTTGCACAGTAACAAGTCTATCGACCTACAGATCATGAAATAAGACTGTATGTCTCAGCAGTGGTTAAAAAAACATGGGCTCACAGATACCTATGTTTCTGTCCTTTCAATTTTGAATTTAAGGGAGAGGCAGAGGCATCTCTTTAATAGACCGTGTCTGGAGTAGTCTGTAATCCTGATATGATTTCTCTGAATTCCAGCTTTCACTTCATTCTTACACATCCATGGAAGAACATGCCTAACAATGTGTATGCTAATGTCAGAACTTGAAAAAGCTTCCATATTACTCAGAAGTTCTTTTACATTGGATCTTCTGATAGGAGTTCTCAATGAATGTTAAAAAAATCACAGTTAAATATATGGCAAACAGATCAATAATAACTAGCATATTATGCATATGTTGAAATTTGTCAGTCTTTGTTTTATACCTAATCTGTTGGTAATCAGATGTCATCTCTATGTCATAGCTGAGTAGTTCTAGCCAGAGACCAGCATCCCAAGAGAACACAACAAATACAGAGCTCAGGCAGAACTGCAAGCCAAACTTGAATTCTCCCCCTCTAAATCCTTATTATGTTACCTGGATGTCTCTGGTTCCTGGCCAATGAAGCACATATGTACTATACATGAGCTGTTGGGCCTAAGAGAGTGACCTCTGCAGCCCAAGAGGCTCTCCTGTGTTCAAAGCATGAGTTGTCTTAGAGGCCAAAAGGCAATGGCAGTGCTGAGAACAGGAACAGGAGGGAACAGGAGATGGTGAGCCAGTGACCTGCTGTTAACTATTTGCAGGTGAAGCACAGCTAAGAGATGATTACAAATTACTACTCCAGATGACCCCCTGGTCTTCTGTGCTATGAAGTGGTAGCTGCCTTCTAATAATCTATTACACTAATATTTAACTCAAAACTGGAAACTATTTGAAAGCAGTTGCAAGATAGGCTTTAGTATCTAGTACCTAATCTTTAGCTGCAGTGAAATCAGTGTTCATTTACAGTTTCTACAGAGCTGCAGGCTAGTGGAGCAACTGCACGATTCCTTCTGTAAAACAGGCAGAAAGAGGTAGTGATTTGTTCTGAAATATGCAATCTGAGTGTTAATTTTCCTTTTCCCTTCTACTGGGGCTGTGTTGGAGGTTCCATAGCCCAGCAAAGTGACGCAGAAGATACACATACTGAGTATAAGTGAAGTCTAGACTAGGATCTGCTTAGCTCTCCTTCTTCTCCAGTTTCTGATTCCTGTGCTGCATTACACTGAGCCCTCAGATGTTGGGATTTCCCCATCATTCTTTAAATATTTTCCATAATTATACATTTCAGAGCACCATTCCTTGATTTTTACATAGTACTTCAGGCTGCTGCCTTGCTGCCCCATGGCCTTTTATCTTTTTTCCTCTCTCTCCAGTATTGACTCAGTGCATGCATTAATGTTTGTATATTTACTTATAAGAAGTCACCCTATAAAGATAAATTTATTCTGAATGGCAAAGTATGACGTTCTGTGAACACAACGTACAAAACAAACATGATCACTGAAGTATGTCTGCTGCTTGTCTATACGAAAAGAATAACTTTGAAAATTACATTTGAGAAGATTTACCTTCTTTTTCTTCCTTTTCCTTCTCCAAGCAAGCTGATACTCAGGTCACTTTTGTGTGATTTCTTTTTCAGATATGGAGACGAGTGAAAAAATCCAGAAAAGCGGAGTTCTTCAGGTGTTCGCGAGTCTGTTGATGCCACAATCTTCCTGCACAGCAAAAGTAGCTAACATCATAGCAGAAGTAGCCAGAAATGGTGAGGTTTTCTACAAGAACTTTTCTGCTGGATCATCTTCAGTTTTTCACCTCACTTGTCAGTATGTTTTACTTCATTTATGTTTTCATTTTGTAGATTAGACATCTTTCATATCTCTCCTTCTCTTTGTTTTTGTTGTGTCAGATTTTGTTTCTCAACTTTTTAATACAATCAAAACAGCATTTGCCTGATAGAATATTTTTAGTCCTTACTTACGTGCTATTTAGTTTCTGAGACAATCAGTAGTATATATTATTGTACATAAATAGCATCCCATTGGGTTCGTGAGATGTACAAAGAAAAAAAGATGTACATCATTTGTGCATACTTTTACACATAGCACACATAGTTACAGGGATAGTATATATAAACAACCACCTACAGTCATTTGTCTTTTGATTGTGAGTGCACTGAAGGCTCAGATGCATTTGCTACCTGGAGTTTCTCTCCCCAGCTTTTAAATCCTATTCTGAGGTCTTCTCTTCTTCTTTGCCAGACTTGGCAATAAGAAAACCATCTTCACAGTCTGTAACACTACAAAACAATTATATCTTTAAAATTGTTGTCCTCCATTGGTATATGTTACTCTGTCCTTCAGTGATTCTCCTCCTAACTTTTTAATTGATTCCTTCAGTGATTCCTTCAAAGGATCTCCTTCATTTCCCCTCCAGGTTAGTGAAAACCTGAAAGATTCTGCTCTTAATTACCTTCTTTTTCATCTGTTACTTATGTGCAAAATATATTTGCAGTTTTACTACATACCTGTGAGACAACAACAGTTTTGCCATGTATGCATGCCACCACTTTTTTACTTCCTACCTTTACATGACCTTGATAAATACAAGTTTCCTCAGTGTAGTGTCTAATTTTATCACCTGAATGGAAGGCTGAAAGTTTCTGTTCACTCCAGATGGAGGGAGTGCAGAGAAAGGGTTTCTCACCCCTTCTCACTGCTTGAACAAGACCCTAAGCACAGACCAAGACCTCTAGACCTTTTAAGGGTAGAACAAGTTACTATTTCCTCTCACAGGTCAGAAATTAAAAAAATTATATGATTGATGTAGAGACTATGATAAAATAGTGAGTATAAAACAAAACGATGCAGGGAAAAACTGAGGAATGGAAAAGTGCTTTAATTAGCAAACAAGAGAGGAAGAGGTCGAGGGGACAGAGAAGACAGAAGAGAGAGTAATATGTTTAGTAAATAAACATTGAGATAGATAAGAAAGTGAGTGATAAGAAAGAAACAGATAAAAAGTTACAAAGGCATCCAGTATGGTAATGACAAGTGATACTGTCACCATGTAGGCTACTTCGTTTATCACAGTACAATATCTGTCTACAGTTTTTAACAGTTGAGTATTTTAGGGGAGTGGGTCAATTTTGCTGACTAGCATCTTCTGTTAGACCTGTTCAAATACAAAGATGTTGCTTCATCTGCTTGATGGTATACCAATGTGTATCAGCACAGGACGATCGGCTACCTTTGTGACGAGTACTTATTTAGCTAAAACAGAATTACACGATTAACTACAAAAGGTACAAGTTCCTATAGTAAAGAAACATCAAAGTATGCTGTAATAGACGCGACAAAGAAAATATCTCAAGTGTTTTGTACTTGTATGATTTCTTTGAGGTCTTGGCATTTGGGATTCTGTTGATTCAAAGTCAGAAAAGCTTTCTCATCTCTGTGTAAGGATTGTACATCCTAGTTTATTCATTATATATGACTAAGCAGCACAAAATTGGTTGTGAAAGGTCCCAGATAGTCCAGGATCAAGAAGAGGCGTAATTTGCAATTCACAACAAATCAAAAATGTATTGACCTTTTGCCTACTACAGTTCTACATCTCTCATGGTGCCTCAAAGTAAACTCAGTTTGCACTAGTGTCTGAGTGGCTGCCTCTGTAAACTTCCCTTGTAAAAAGAACAGCACAGCTGCAACTATAGATCCTCCTGGAGACCAAGAGGAAAGGCTCACATAAAAAGAAGGATGTGGATTCACTGTTCTTTTCAGCATTTCTTTATGATTCTAAAAACATGCTCAGTCTGGGCTCTGTTAAATTAGTTTCCATGGTAGTCAATTAAATATTCTTAATTCCTTCTAAATTAACAAATAATGGAAACAACATAAGCCCAAATCCTAACATCGGGTTGCATGCGAACTTGCATTGGTTGTCTGTACTCCTACAGAAGGCCCAGTTGCAATGCCCGGGCAACTAGAATGGAAGAAACTGAAAATAGCAGGCTTTTTTTAACAGGTATTTCATTATTTGCAGAATTTATGCGGAACCCATGTGTGGATGCTGGGTTGATCCCTCCTTTGGTGCAGATGTTAAACTGCAAGGACCAGGAAGTATTGCTGCAAACAGGACGTGCCCTGGGCAATATATGCTACGATAGCCGTAAGTGTTGAAATATGCTGTATTTTGTAGATGGCATTGGTAGAGGGAGGGAAATGTTTGGGGGAACTTACATTGTCTAATGGCATTCATTTTCCTCTTTTCGTGATTTTTATTTACTATACAACTATTCTGATTTCAGAGGATAATTGTACATAGCACTTGCATCATGCCTTTTTGACAGTAAGAATAAAAAAACTGCTATGATATCATGATACAACTGGAATATAAGATCAGAAAAGATTTATGGGTTTCAGGGATTTTTTGTCTTGAATATAAGGAACTAGCTTTTCAGAGAGCAGGTGCTACATATGCAGTGACCTGAATGGCTGGTAATTCTCAAGTAGGCTCATGAGGAAAAGTCAGATCGAAAACGGAATATTCATATCTTGCCAGTCTCAGAGCTGTGCAGAGCTCCACAGGTGGCTGAAAGAGAAGCCTCAACTATGTCGCTGATTCTCAGAATTCTGAAGTGTCCAGACAGTTGCACCAAGATGACGTGGTTAATTTTGATAGTCAGGATTTGGGGGTTGGTGTCTAGTTTTAGTTTTTTTGTGGTCAAAATAAATTTTGAATTGCCATGCATTAGCAAATTGCAATGCACTTGTGACTCCATGTGTGGATTACACGCATGGACATGTGATTTGCAAAAACAAACCAGTGGTTGCAGTGTTTTGAAAATGCAGTCTCTATATTCACATGAAGTAATTAGAAGCCTCTGGATGTCTGCAGATGGGAAGTGAAATGGAATTGCATAAGCACTTCATTATCTTCAGATTTAGTATCTTATTTCACACTGCAAGAAGTTTTCTTTGTGGTATATTTTACATTTACTGACAGTTTTTGCTGTTCTGAATTACTGTCTGTTTCAAAACTGGAATTATCAGTAGCCTCTTTCATACAAGCTAGTTTGGAAAATTGCATTTTATGTTGTTTGAAATTACTTTGTCTTTGACCTCAGGGAAGTTCATCAGATTTTCCATGCTGGCATTTTCATTTACAGACAGCTACTGCTTCAGGATAATAATACTTAATTCTTTCATTTAGGATTTTATTTAAGGTGACCAATCAACTGAACACCCGCTTCCTTGTGGAAACTTCAGGAAGAAACTATTGAGCTTTCTATAACAATTTACTTACTAAATTTTATTTCAGGGTCATTTGTGATATAAAGCTCAGTTCCAGGTTGCATTGGTTTATTTCATGTTATTAAAATCTACATAACTATGTCATTGTTGTTAAACCCACATTTTTACATGAAATCTAATAAGGCCACATGAAATCGGCTTTCAAGTATCAGGTATTGTGGATTGCTTATTGCTTTTACAGTGCAGGACTTACACAGCACAGAAAAACTGTACTATATGCCTTGTGCCATTCTTCTGTGGAGCAAAAAATACACAGTACACAGTGATGTGTTCTGTATGCCATGTTTTGCTGCAGTCCTGTGGGACAGTCACAGCTCTCCCTGTGCATTTAAATAAGAATCATGAACAAGCTGTAATAAAATACCACAAAAATCAAGACTGGCATCTCAGATTTAAGTGGAAGAGACTATTCACAGAACTTATGTATCACATCCAACCTATCTTGCTTTGTTTTGGTTGTTATCTTGAAGTGTAATGATTCTATAGTTGACTTACCATAGAATCTTATTGAAGACAAGGACTTTATGCTTATTACTATAAAATCTGATATATTCTCATTTATGACTTATTTATTTCATATAAATCACTTTTCCCTAACAAAGATATTTAAAATGTAATGGAGACAGGATGTGGAGGGCAGTATTTTTAATCACAGATATTATGTATAGATTCTTTTTCTTTTCAGCTGAGACAAAAGCAGATGTTACTTTTCTGATAACTGGGACTCTCATAGAAACCTGAAAATCCTCAGGAACCTTATTTTACCATGTACATGACTGGTTTTTTTTCCACTTCTATAGCTCAATACAATTACAGCATGCAATAATGGAAAAGGTTCTAAAGGTCCTAAATCAATGTTAGGCTGAAATTCTGAAATCAAGCCCATACTGAATAGCTCATTACAACATTTCTATATACTGGAAGCCCCAGAAATCCTCTGTTTCAACTCATCAAGCACATATCATTTTGTTTAGTGACAAAAGAAGCTATTAAAGTCTTTGTTCTGGAGGCAAACCTGTACAATTCAGGATGAAAGCTGTGGGTAAAGTGTTTTCTTCCTATGGGGAAAGCCTCAATAAAATGATCATTCTGAGAAGGACAATTCCCTGATGACTTTCTCTTGACAAAATGAAAATGACACTGTTCCTCAGATTTCCTGCATGAGGGCAAGGCCATTTCCACATAAATTCAGGAGTGGTTACTCCTGAAACACTGCTGCCGTGGGAGAGGTATTCATTGCTAAATCCAAATCCTCAGGTTTAATACCCTTCTACAAAGAAAGAGGTAAATTACACACTTGCTTTCCAGAGACCATACTGAAAGATCTTTTTACTGAAAACATGAAATGGAAGTTGTTACTTAGTGTTGGATTCTCTTTTCTCCATTAAGTTTGAAGTGACATATACAGTGTTATAATCTGAGTGCTCCTCAGTTTTAGGCCCCTAAAATAATGCTGAATAAACTCTTTAAGAAGGGAAGAAAAAAAAAAAAAACAACAGCAAACAAACAGAATAAAAAGTATTTCATAAACAATTAAAGAGAAAAAATAGGTCAAATATATTCCAAGCAGCTATGAGAGCATCCTTTTTAAAGCGTTTATGTTTTGAAGAGATCTGCTTTATGTGAGTCTCTGAACATCAGCAATACAGGCAAATATAATTGCAAAGCAGAACAGAAGAAAGTTTTGTTAGTTCTGATGAGGCTTCTAGTCTTCCAGCCTTCCTCTTATAAGAGTAAATGAAAGAAACAATTGAGGCAGCCAAAAAGATTTTAACTCAGGAACAATCACACTATGCAAACTGTTCTGTGCTACAGTTCGAGAACAGATACATTACTGCATGTTCCTGTGCAGCCTGTAAGTGCTCTAAATGCTTTATCTAGGAATGCCAAATACACCTCGTTCCTCAAATCTTGGTCAAAGCAGAAAGTGCAAAGCAAAGAAATGGAAGTGTTATCTCTTCATTCTCCCACTTGCTTTCTCTCCCACTACATCTACAGCCTGTACCGAATACAGTCACTTGAACTACTGTATCCCCAGACAATGGATTCCACAGCCTCAGACAGGAACAGAATTTTGACTGAATTTTATTACTAGATGGAAATATCCTAGCCTACTTGTTCCTTTTAACTACCAGTTACTTTTTGCTTACAAGCAAAATACAAGCTTACAAACAACTATTTTTGTAGTTGCTTTGCCACTCTTTCTCCATGAAATAAATCCAAGCTACCTTCCTACTGTCCTCCTTTACAAAAACCCCATGCCATTCTTCCCAGTGCTGTTCCTTTTTTTAAGGCTGTTATAGATGTATAGTCTTACAGATATTATAGAGCATACCTCCAGAAGTCCAAAAGGTTCCCCCTAGATCTTGAGTTCTAGATGTTGCATACGAAACCATCTCCACTAGTTGAGAAAGGTTGTTTAATATAACATGGTTCTTGCTACAAAAACCAAGATCTACGTGGGCATGCATGAGAAACACTCCAATTTTGAGCTGACTGGTTGACAAACTAGTTTCCCAGGTTTTTTGTACAACATTGAGCACAGTGTAGAAGCTATTGTAATCATGATATAGCAGGTATTATTATAAGAGGAGGTAAAAAGCTAGGATATTCAGAGCCTGATCTGTAAGCCATAAAGACCAGAATGAGTAACCCGCATTGACTTCAGTTGAGACAGACCATTATGAAATAATTCCTTATCGCTGTTCAGAACATCTAAATATTCTGAAAGCTTTCACAGTGAAATAAAACCTCCACATATTTTATAAGAGAAATGAAAAAGTTCCCATTCTGCACTTCCATAAAATTCATATTAATGATAGAGCTTAGAAGCCTCTTCAGGGGTTCTCAGGTCAATTGCTGTTTGCTTCTTTAATTCCCTTGTTTCTTCACAAAACCACCAGCACACATGCATGTTTTCACCAACCACGCTTTGTGATTTAAACAGCTATAGAAACTGGAAAGAAATAAAAAATACCAACTTGTTCTGTAAGGGCTATTTTCTGGCAGCTGCTTTTCTACTTTTCCTGCAGGATATGCACTGGATCCTTTTCTTATTTCCCAAGCCATACATTTCTGTCAACCTAGTCTTACTGTACTGATGGCAAGACCCTTTCACCTACGTGGCGTCTCACATAGACCAAAATCTGTCTTGATCCCACCTGTAACATTAGACCATAAACATTATGCCACCTTTTAAGTTAAATGAACTTGGATGCCAAACATTCTGTATACTCAGCTGCTCATCTTAGAAGGATGTACAGACCTCTTGCAGAAGTAAGGCTATTTACAAAAAAGCATGAAACTACTCAACTGTACACTTTCATACTTCTTTCAGGAGACAAGATTAATTTCAGGATCTAAAGCTGAAAACCAGACATTTAAGAATTAAACATACTGGAAACACATCAAATTCTTTCTTCTTCAAAAAATGGCATAGCCTTTCTTAGTACCATATGGAAAAACAGCAGAGTCCTAAAATGCAACTGGTGTTGATAATAGCATGCTACTGGATAATTATTTTCATGAAAGTCACACTGATTCATGCAGTGAGGCAGTGTCTTACCACAGTCTTTTACTTTTCTTTGTACAAGATCATAACAAATGCAAATACCACCTACTTATCAATCAGTGTCATGAAATTGAGACCAAAGGTTATTACTCATTGCTTGAAAATTGATTGTTTGCAGAGATGTCAAATTCTAATTTTCATGGTACAGTAGTACTGTGTTACCCCTATAGACCTGTCCTCTCTAAGGTATTAGAGTATTACGAAGCTATGCTATATTTTTTAATCTAGGAGTCCCTGATAATGCAGTATTTTTTCCAAGCCTCAGCAGAACAAGAATTGCATCCGCTAGAAACCACGTATACCATATGCATGCCAACAGATACTTTCACAGTAATATTTAGTACTTATCAGCAATTAGTCACAAATGTTCTTAGGAAGATATTAAACAATATAATTTTAATTTATGGCTGGCCAAAATGGAATCAGAATAAATCTTTCGAGAGCACTGGAAAGAGTCGTTTGAAGGGTGACAAAAATATGGACTTTCCTTCAGATTTTTTCCAGTTCCTTACTTCCTCCCCCCTCCTGCATTTCATTCACAGACTGAAAAGTTTGTATTTTACTCACATTCTAATAATCCCCCATAATCCTGAGGCTGCTGCTCATCTCATCAGTTGTCCACTTAGTAGAATGGCCTGAGGAATCAGGGTGAATGTGAGTAGATGATCTAGAGCTGCGCTCACTTCCTTGCAAAGGAGTTACCTGAGGTGGTGTCCAGTTCATTTATCAATGACATCTTGGCACCTGACTTCCTGAGTGTGGGCCATTCTGCGGTTGCCATGCGTTCCTTGTTGCCCTCAAGTCAAATCAGTGGGCTGCCTTCTGCCAATGAGATAAAATATTTTTTAAAACAAAACACTTTGGTGGCCTTTCCCAAGCTGCATTCCTTGAAATTGAAGCATCTCCTATTGTCAACAGGCTGATCACTGCTCCCTGGAGTTGCTTCAGAAGGCTAGATCTTCTCATTCCCTGCAGCTTCATACTGTGGGGCAAGGGTAGCATTAGCCCCAAACCCAAAACTTTCCACAGTTTTTCCCAGGGCCACTTTTTTCCTCTCTACTCTGAGAAATGTTTTTTTCTTCCCAGGGCCTAGAAAGATCTGCAAATGTGCTTTGTCGTGTTTGGTCAGTTGGTTGGTTGGTTGTGCTTTTTGCTTCTCAGCCTTATTTCAAACCCCTGTGGGTCACACACTTTGAATTTGCTGCCCTGACTGCTTAGCTGGAGAACCACAGCTCCTTTCAGCTGACAGCACTGCTCCCGCACAATGCCAGACTCAGCTTTGTGCTGAGCTCCTTGCAACAGTGCCCAGCAGAAGGTCTCTGCTTGGCACTTGGTTTTGGTCTGCGCAGATTCTCACTCTTGGCCAGAAGAAGCTGAGAGACATCACTGCATTCAAAACCCAGGAGTAATGAATCTAAATCAATTGGTGTGTGCAGGTTTATTCTGTTAATAGCATGAGATGCTATAAATGCCCACCTACCAGTGTAGAAAAACTGTTTGATGCGTTATTGTGTAATTGGATTCCATGATTTATTTCATATTGTATGAAGTAAAAAGCATAGGCTGGCTGTAGTTCTGACTTACGATCTCATGAACCTAGAGTAATTTGTTTGGGTGTATTAGAATTACTCTGGAGTTACATGGAGTTAGAAAATCAGCAGAAGAATCTGCTGTGAGCTGGATGGCAGAGGGAAGCGCTGCACTGAGCCCAGAAGGCCTTTGCCTGTCTTGGGCTGAGCTGCTGTAACTCTTCCATATTGCTTGGTTTCCTTGCTTTTTAATAGAAGTAACGAGTGGAAATTATTACACTTTAGAACAAAAGTAGCCTTGTTCTTTTGTCTTAGATTAGAAATAGGTGATTTTTCTTGTATCTGACAGGAGAGAAATCGGAAAAACAAGGTAACTTTTTGGGGAAAAAAATGAGAATTTCAATGTGGCTTCCCTCTGGCTACTGCCTCAGTATAACATGAGGGACACTGTGATACTGTCACATTTACCTGTCCCTTCAAATGTTCAGCCAAACTCCTGACTGAAATTCCATGATACTTGCCAAGGGAGATGAAGGCTCATTAGCTCTGACACCCTATGGCGCAGTCAAAATTTAACATACAGTAAGTCTTTTAAAAATATCACTAGATTTTCATTTAGATAGAACATTTTTAAAGTCATTCACTGGAATAAAGCAGTTGTGTAAGTGTTAGTGAACACCTGACAGTTTATTTTAGTAGATGTTTTATCCTTCATCTGCCAGTCCAGTAGCTGAACTGAACCAGGCTTCTGTGTCTGGTAGCAGCCTCTAGGCCCATACACCACTGCTTCAGTTGTCACTACCCAGCAGATACACTGGCAGCAATTTTATCCAGCAATACTGATGCTACACATTTTCAGTATAATATTAAAATGCTACTGTTTGCATTTCAAGCTTACTGTTCACTTCTTTACTATTTTAGCAGTTGTTTCACAGACAGCACCCTCAATGAAGCTGGAGTTAGAGCTAATGACAGGTGCTGGCAATTTGAGATCATCCAGTTACATGACTGTTCTATTTCTCTTTGCAGCAGGCATGGCTAATTGAGGATGATTCTTTTCTTCATAAAGGAAAAAAAAATTAAGACTACAGTGACTGATTTTGATCAACAAGCAAATTTAAAAATTGTACTTCTGGTAATCACATTCATATCGTTCTTGAAGTAATTAAATAAATGGAAAGGAATTTCAGTACAAATAGAGCAATCCCAAATCAATTTGACTATTCAAGTCATAAAACATTAATTCCAAAGTACAGTGTTGCTATACCCTGTTGCTTGTAGACAAGTGCACAAAAGATGTGGAAAAAAGCAGCAAACAATACAGTCAGTGCAGTATAGTTACATGAAATTACTTCCATTTAAAAAATAAAATTAATGGAATGCTGCTCTGTGTTCTACAGTGGGGATGTAGACTGCAAAGAACCGACAGAGTGCAGAATCCACTGAGTTAAAAGCATATACAAACAAGATAAAAAATCAAGTATTAAAATTGAACGGCAACATTGCATTAGAAGTTTCTCCTTCAAAATGTTGAAATAGAAAAAAATAATGGTAAACCTTTGGTTAATACAGGAGGTTAAGGTTTTCCTAATAGCTGTGTAGATAATGTGTTTATGCTAAATAAGGGTTTGCCCCAAAAATTCAGAATTTTCTTTCTATTTTCTTAATTCAAAGAGAAAGAATGGAAGTGGGGACTTTCTTCCTTTGGAGCTCTGCTCCTGCTGTTCTTTTTCACCACATATAGCCATAATTTTCTGAATGTCACATCATAATTTTCTCTGCAACAACCAGTTTGATGTCACAGAAAATTATGACTTCAAGTGAAAGAATTAAGCACCAGGAATAAACAGTGAAAAAAACAAAAAAGAAGCACATCCAATTAAAAAAAAGAAAAAGAAGAGGAAAATAAAAACAGAGCATGAAGAACAAACTCTTCCCCTCTCATCCCTTGAACTACTGCAAATTCATCTTATATTAAAATAATGTTCTCCACAAAGGACTGGTTCAGCATAAGCAATATTTTGACCACAAAGAATGCAAGATTAGAGCCAAGTGTAATAAAGCTTAAGCACTTCAATGAAAAGAATAGTATGTCATTTAAATGATTTGATCATTACAGCCGACTGCAGAATAAAATAATTTTAAAATACATACTTAAAAGAAAAGTTACCTTTTTTGTGTGTGTGTGTGTCACAGAAGATGCTTTCTTGGCAGCTTGGTTTATGCAAATCATGGACTGACAAATCATGCTGTCCCTCAGTACACAGATCAGTGCAGCTCTGTATACCAATAAAATTTTGACTTTGCTAGTTATCATATAATCACCAGAATCCTAGGCAGCTACCTTATGTGTACCAGCCTGCAGGTAACACACTTAAGTAACTACATGCATCTTCATAGTACCAGGATCATTTTCTGTGGTCCCAGTGTTCAAGATGATGGAAAGAAAAGTTTGGGATAATGAAAGAATTGGAACAATATGTTTTAAAACTTGATTAAAACTTGGGTCAAACCTAAGGTTTTAGGATATCTGAAACTGTACTTCTTTTCTTTTGAAAGACACAGCTCCGTATTCTAATAGAAAAGCAATGAGAAATATTTTTTTGTCCCAATCTTTGTGAAATACATGTATCTGCTTCTTTAAATGTCACTTTGATTGGCAGAGCTTAAATTTTGTATTAGGAAAGGCTGGTGTAAAAACAGCAAAGTTAACTTAAGGTTTAGGTAAAAGAGCATTGAGTTACATATTTGGAAAATGTGGCACAGCCCTTTGCCTTATAGCAGAAATATAAGCCTCACAGTGGTGACAAAAATCATACAATTGGTGTGTGTTTTAGAAATAACTCACACGCAATTTATAATTTACATTGTTTAACCTGTAGGGTTTAGGGCTGTTTTTTTTTTCCTTGTCATCTTTTAGAGTGTGGTAGTTGGTTTTAGAGTTTAGTAAACTGGGGAAGCAAACTCAATGAAAAGTGATACAAACACTTCTATGGAAAAGCAAGTTTAAGCTGTTCAAAATTCATGACATTAAGAGATCTGGGAGTACAAGTTCAGACTGACAAACTGCATCTAAATTTCTGCAGCTCTGTCAGATACCTGGGAACATATAAAGTGCATGGAAAAATAATTTCTGTAATATCATTAATCACACTCGCACAATATGGCAATACCTTTATATGTTTCCTGAAGGTCTTCCATTGTTGGAGCAAAAACTTTCTACATCACTTGTCATTGAATGAAGAGCAGACAAATCACATGAACAGAGGGCAGACATAGAAGATACTCTGCAGTGTAAAAGCAAAGATTTGATCAGATGGGAGAAATGTTTGCACCAGTTTTTGCAATAAATGAAGGCTGAACAACCATAGTTTCTAATGTATACGACAACCCCTCTGACAAATAATCCCAGCCTGGAGGTGAGCCATGCATGGGTCCTGAAGAAACCAATCCTCAATGAAGAGAGGTTGAGAGTCCTTAGAGAAATAAAGGGCTGCCACAGAGAGATTTTGCATTGGCTTGCTGCATCTTTCAAGGTGACATTCAGGAGGAACAGGTGTGCAAGGGACCTTCCCCTGAGTTTTGAAGATCTACTAGTCAGGCACTACAGAAATTTTGCTCTTTTGTTTTGTGCATCCCTTAGATCCTACAAGAGTGTGCCACAACAAAATTTGACAAAAGTGTGCAAAGGAGGCATGAGAGCCGTCACAGTAATTTGAAAATACATATTAAAACTCAGTTTTGCATAAAACTGTCCTGTGAGGATAGAAGAGACTGTATTCATTCTTAGAAATGGTTGTTTTAGACTAAAGGACATTGGGGAAATAGCAACTTGTTCTATAATAAATCTCACTGTACATTTCATTGTAGGAAGAGAACCATCCCTCTGCTCTCTTGGGTTGTTGTCATTTTGGCATCTTGAAACAGTATCATGTTTACTTAAAAAAAAAAAAGTAATAATGCAACATCATTGCCCTTCATGAGCTCTGAAACATTTTAAAGCAGAAATGTGAATGCTCATTAAACTGTTCAAATGTTGGTCTCATAGGAACAGCAAATGTTTATTTAAAGAGGTCAGAGGAATAAACTTGAACACAGCTTCTGGGAGGCTGGAAGCATTCTAAGAGGGGGAGTTCGTAGAGCTGCTGAACTGCAAGGTAATAGTTGGACTCAGAACAAGACACAGCATGCTGTGGTCTTGTTTTGACTGTAAATGATTTAGAGTTTGTTGAGTATTCTTGTGTGCAAAATCTGTTCCCTAGCAACAGAGCAGGAAGAAGTGAGGCTGTAATAAGCACATGGAGTTCTCTGAGTCAGAAATACGCTTTTTGCTTGAGGATGCAATAAGAGTGTCATAGCCTGAGCTTGGAACGAGTAGTCAGGACCTTCTGAGTTTTCCTCCTACACCTGGTATGGGATTGTTTGTGATCCTCCACTAATGAGCTGAGTTAATTCTCTGGGGCATAAGGAGACAGCACCAGGAGTTTGTAATTACATCACCAGCCCAGGTCTGCTGTTCACCAAGCTGCCTTGGGCAGGAAAGCAGATATACAGGATGTGCCTAGCATGGGAAAGAGATGCAGCAACAAAAGAGATACAGCAAGAAACTCAATTAATGCACCTCTTCTACTTTAGTCTGCCATTTTACGTGCTCATATCAAAGCTGGCACTTAGATCCAGTCACCTACCTGAGCGGGATCCTGTAGTTAATTTTGCCTTATATTTGTATTACACTTTATATGTATAATTTCTCAGGGTGAGATCTGTTGCTAAATCTTTCCACCACAGTTTTGCTGTTGGTACAGCGAAAGCTTGTTATCTATCTATGAAACAAAAACATGGTAAGGATAAAAAAAGGTTTCCTACATTGAAGTGAGAGATTACCATGTACTGAAATGTACAGATATAGCTGGTTTTGATATACAGCTTCTCTGACAAACCAGAGATAGAATGGAGCTAGAAGGATGTTCAGATCTTCATTTGTTATCAGGTATTATCACAATAATTTTCAGAGGAGTTGTGTCAGATTCTATCATCCAGTTAAGGAACTTGGCTTATAACTGTTTGGTTTTTTTGGGGGGGGAAGTTTGTGGTATTTTTTTTTTTCTTTTTTTTCTTTTTTTTTTTTTAACACTTGCTTCAAAACTCACTAAACTATACCTTCACTAAAGCATTTTGTATGCTCCATGCCAAGACATATAACTAATCTGACAACTGATTTTTATCTCAAGCTTAATTTTATCATGGTTTTAGTTTGATGATTTCAATTGTATCATAGTAACTTGAAGACCACAGTCAATTTGATCAAGAATCAGTGATTCAATTCTGCTTTGTACATCTATTTTGACTTCAAAGGTGAGTCAAACACAAAATTATGTATTAAATCTGCAGTAAAAAAAAATTCCAGAAGATGCATGAAATAGTATGCTGGAGTATTCAAAGTTTCTTTTTTTTTTCCTGTGCTGATTTGATAAACATAAGCACTTAATTGGAATAACTATACTGCCATACTATATTATGATATGGAATTATATTTCATTTCAGCATTATGCCCATGTCTGTCATTGCATCAAGGATGTGAGATGTTTATTGCTTTTATATTTCTCCTTTTTTCACTCTATCCTTGACACAGAAGTTCTTATCTTGAATTTGTTGACTGTAAACAGATTCCAGCTTTTAATTTTTCTAAATGAAATGTACATACCTGGAGTGAATCACAGTTGCCTACGGTCTTGATCAGGTCAGGCATGGAAACAGTCACAGCAATGACATTTTTCCTCTGCTACATGTCTGATTTCATGGATGCTCTGCAAAACACTTATTACTGTGGTAATAAACTTAACAGTTGAAATCAACTAAGAATTTCCCTTCCTCTTCCAGCTCCACTCAGTACATTATCTGAAGTCCCTATATGTACATATGTACTTCTTTGTATATACAAATGGTTATAACTATAGAGGAGTTTATATATATCTGCTGTATTGTATACATTATGTGGAGTATTTATATTATAAAACTATAGTTATAAACCTTTATTTAGATTTATATAAATTTTATGTGTGTATATATAAAATTAATGCATTATACCTCTCATACCCCTTACATTCTAATGCAATATGCCCCTTTTAAATGGTATTGACAAGAACTGGAAGATTTAGAAACTTTTTAAAGAGCCCTGGACCAATTTTTAGTGAAAGATCATATTATAAATGAAGACAACCTCAGTATTCGTACTACACATGTTGCAGAATTGGGAAAACTTAATAGCTAAACCTTCAACCATCTCCATTATGGGGAGAGAAGAGTGACATTAAGAGCGCAGAACAGCAAAGGAAAGATAAGATCTGCAGTTGGACCATTAAGAAATGGAGGGCTGAGGAGCAGTGTAGGTTTTCATCCAGATTTTCCAGTTGCTTCAGACTGTAACTCACTTGGAAATTTCTGCTTTTAGAAGCCGTGCAATTAAGGTTATTGACTGTTTTCTATTGCCTGCTGGGAGAGGAAGCAGTATAGTTGATTACTGTAATAAAGGACAATTTTTCTTTTATTCATACACTGATACATCAAATTGGATTTGTTGTACAAAGAGTTCCATACAAAGACTGGTGTGTTATTTATGAAACTTCAGAACACTGTAGTATATTGCAGATGAGAATGAATTTTCTTTCAGCCATACAAAAACGATCTGATAGTGGTATTAAATTCCAGGTACGGAAGTATGAAGAACACGCTCTGTACCAGTGAGTTCATGAACAGAGTTTGTCACTGGGAGTTGGTTCCTCTGGTCTGCTTTTCCATTTTTTCCCTTATCCCCTTGCTCACGAGAGCGCGTTATTCTTTATTTGTATTTCTCAATCCACATAACAGCAGGAATAATTTAACTTGTCCACAAAGCCTTCAGGATACACGTACTAGATTTTGCAAGTGCTCAGAACCTTCCCCTGGCAAAATCCAATGTATCTTCAAAATATTATTTTTCAGCTTCAGGGGCTCTGCCTCAGTAATAACTTGTACATCTGTACAAAGGCATTAGCGCCAAGTGGTTAATCCGTTTTGTTGTAGGTGTTCTCACTTTCCCAGCTCTGTTGCACTAAAAGCTGGCCATAAAGTGTCTTAATAGAGGAATCTGACAACACTGAAGAAATGACTTCACTGTTTAAAAACTTGGCTTTGTATGATTACTGTGATGTTCGGGGCTCTGTGGTGGGTTTTGGTTTCATTTATTTTTAATGTAACTCTTTGTTTTACAGATGAGGGCAGGAACGCAGTTGACCATGCAGGTGGTGCACATATTGTAGTAGACCTTATAAGGTCGCTGTGCAGTAAAACAGATCCAGCCAGTGAGAAGCTCTTGACTGTCTTTTGTGGCATGCTGATGAACTATAGCAATGAGAATGGTAAACAACACCAAAAACTTGCTTTATGTCTACCAGGAGAACAACCCCATCCAAAACCCAAAACATTAAAGCCTACTGTAGGTTCACATTGTGGAAATTAATACTAAATTATTTTAAAAGATCAACCACCTCAATTTATGTACACAATTCTCTGTTCCAGTACAATTACTTTCCAAGAAATACTTGGTATCTTCCTGAGGCAATTTCTAATAGTATAAAGTTTTGAAATCATCATCTGGAATTTACTTTTATCTAAAAGCAATACATACAGATGCATCATACACCTGAGGAGAAAACAGTCTTGCAGAAGTAAACTAGGCTACGTTGCACCCTCGTTTTCATTTATTATCAAATAGCACTATAATATCATTTTTTCCCAGGCACGCAGTATTGTTTTGTTGATAATTTGGATTAAATGTACTGGTTTTTTAGACCATTTTTCTCCTTGAGAAATGTAGACAAAACCACATATGTTACTTATGTTACATATGGGGAATCATTTATTTGTACATCCAACACTAGTCTGTGCCTGCCAGTTATGAAATTAGGTTATCGCACTAAGTGGAAGTGCTTAGGGGCTGGGACAACGAAACAAGATAGTAGCTTAAGTTAGAAACTCTAGATCACTGAAGCAAAGAAAGTGGTGTTCAACATTAGCTGTACAAATGTCCTGATATTTTAGTACCTAGTTTGCTTCTGCATGCAAGTGTGGTAATATGCCAAGGCAAATTTTGCAGCCCTTCCAAGTTTTTCTAAATGGGAATTTCTAAGAAAATGGGGAGAAATGAGGAAAGCTAAATAGAGGCTGTTCTCCTGACTTACAGTGGCACAGATTGCAAATGCAGTTAGCTAATCATACAGTTTCTTCAGTCATACTCACCTCCTGATTTGTAGTGCTTTTATCTTATAAAAAATAGCTTCTTTATTAGCTATTCCCTGTTTCTTTACCGTTGTAACTTACCACTTCCTGTGACTCACTTCCCAAATCTGCGTCCCCAGTTCTTCTGCTTTTCAGGAAGGTCCTCAGGCTTAATTTTTTGACCCTTATTGTACGAATTTTCAATCTGCTTCATCATCTCTTCTGGTATAGATTTTCCTCACATATTTTCTACACCATCTCTCCAGATCTCTCAGCTCTTAGTGTTACTACTCCACCTCCAAATCCCATCATTGTATGTGTCTCATTTCTTTCTCTTGTTCTTGCATTATTTTTCTATTCTCTTTTCCTAGTAATATGCAAGAATACTTGTTTTGTACTTCAGCGTTATTCAGCAAATTACAACTGTCCAGCTCCTTTATTTCATACAGTCTTCAGGAACTGTTTTGCTTGATGTCTGTGTCACATATTTCTAAATTTTGTAGTGTTAACTCCATTATTTTCTTTATTTATATGTAGAGCAAATAGGTGTTCTTGCTTATAAGCTGCTACAATCCTCTGCATTAAGACTAACAAGCTTCCAGTATATTTGGTAGTTCAAGACAGACGCAGTTCCAAAGTGGCATGCATAGATCCTGTATCAGTTTTTCTTAGAGACCCAAGTTCTTAGCAAGTCTTCCGTAGGTAAACTAGTTAGGAGATAAATCTCTGAAACAACAGTTTGACTGTTTTGAACATGGAGTAAATGACTCATCCCATCTAGAAAGTTGGCTTATTCTGATACTATCTATAAAGAAGTTGTGTGGTTCAGCAACAACCAGGAGGATTCATTAGCTGTTCTCTGCTGTTAAAAGACATCTTTCATTTCACATCAATTAACAAACTGCCGCAACAGTCGCTGGAGACACTGAAGCAGGGACAGAAGTGCAAAATAATCCCAGCTCCTGGATCTGGGTGCAGACCTTCACCCTGCCCCTAACACAACATCAGGGAGGAATGTTGCAGGCTTACCTACCCTCAACCTTTACCCCGCATACCTGATGATCTCTGTTAGGGCTTTCCATAGCCACTCACTGCTATGTCGAGTAAGACTCATGTCCTTGTAGCTCCACTGTAGTCAGTGAATCTGTCCACCAACTGTGGCAACCAGTAAAATGAACCCTGAATAATCTGCCAAGGAAAAAAAATAAAAATAATAGGTTACAATTTTAAGAAGAAAATTCAGTGATTGTACCTGCAGCATGTGTATGGAAAGAGAGGTGGTTGGCCTGCTTTCCAGATTTGTTTTAGGAGCCACAAGTACAGCTGCACAACTGTTGCAAACTGCTCTAAAAATACTGCCAACCATATTAAATTTTCTAGACAATTGTCTGTGTCAAATATGAGCCCAAGAAAACCACTTACTTCCACGTATTGCAGAATCAGTTGGATAATATGCTGAGTAAGTGCAGTTCTTCACTGACCTGTTAAAGATGAAAACTCAGGTTGCCCCGACAGGGAATAGTACTCGCAGATTAGCTGACGCTGTTTGCAGGATTTACTTGCGAAAGCTCAATCCTGTATTACTTACAAAGAAGTCAAACACTGCATCAGTTTTCCCGAGGAATGATAAGCATGGGATTGCATCCGGGTCTTAGATTTTTACCTGTAGTTATGGAAACCAATTAGACACAAACAAAAAACAACAACAACAAAAAAAAAAACAACTGAAAGTATGAGAAGAAAGCGTGTCAGTATTTGGAACAGCACTTTTTGTTTTTTCTCTGTTTCTGTAATCTTTCCCTGCTCAGTGTGCTATGTTATCAAGTTACAGGTGCGGACTTTGAAGATTTCTTTACCTCCTCTAATGACTCACGCTCTCTGAAGTTGCACTACCTATCCAGACAAGGATGATTACAGTGCATTTGGTTTAGTTGCATTTAATTACCCGTGAACACCCTAATATTTTCTAATCCTTAGCAATTTATGAGCAAAGAGCATATGAACAGTTTTGATTCTAAACATCTCACTATTCACAGTATACTAATTGCCTTCTTTTTACAGTAGTGACTGCTTAATTTTTAATAACAATTAACTACCTTATTTTTTTGACATTAGAGATTCGTTCTTAAGTGCTTCACATTTTTTAATTAGCAAAGGGCATTTACCACTCATGAATTCTATAAAAATGGCAACTAAAGAGCAGCTTGAGTAATATTTTCTTTTCCTAAACAGAGCAAATTAATCTAGCTTTCTTATATCTATCTTGTGTTGGTCCTGCAATTGTAGCTTCATTCATAATGTTGTTGTCTAAGCTTTAAAATTCAGATTCCCTTTATAAGGTTCTTGTGCCATCTGCTCATGTTCTAGAATTATTTTTGCCTGATGCCTCTCAGTCCTTTCCTTTGCTTCCTTAGTAGCTTATCATTTCATTAGGTGCCACAGTGTTAACAGAACAAACTTGGCTTTGGCATCTCTTGCACTTCTTTTAAGCTTTAAAAAAAAAAAAATGTTGATTTTTTTTTAATTACATTGCTAGAAAACAGGGATTTTTTGATGATACACATCCCTTTGTCTTCAGAACAGATTATCTCTCTATCATAATTGTATTTTGCTACCTGAATTCAGTCAGATGCAAATAGCTCATACCTGCTTTCAATTATTTCTCAAAATGCAAAGTTGCAGGCATGGCTAGGAATGGGACAAGTGTGCCACACATTCATGAATGGTTTTGCTCCTGCTGTAATTCTGTCAAAAAGCAAGTCTTGGCAAAAGCCTGTAACAGTTCTTTCTTTGTCAAGCCATGCAACAGCTGTTTTGGCACCTTTGTTTGTTCAGCATAGCATTGTACTTCTCCCATTCTGAAGACATATTGTTACAAATAGCTGTGGACAGGCTTAGCAGCAAGAGGCAAAGTAGGCTTGGATGAAGAGTGAAAAACTAATAACTAATAATCATGTGCAAACAGCCATGTAGAAGAGTTAGTGACAAATGGCTATTCTGCAGTTTTCATAATCCTGTAGGCTAAGACTATTTACAAGTTAAGGGGATTAGTCTGTAAAGTAGCTAATTGTCTCACGAGATTTACAAAACAAACCATGAAAGTGTTTTTAAAGAAATGTAGAAATTACTGAAGAATTAGGTCAATTGGATTCTTAAGTAGTCAAATTATAGATAAGAAATCAACTGGAGAGAAAAAATAATTCTGTTTATAGACTACTTTCTCATTTCATATTAAAATTCAGTCTGTCAAGGTTGTCATTTTCATTCAGTGCCTTTTTAAGATGTAAAGGTATGATGTTAAGTCACACAACTGCCAAAGTTTTCCTGTTGTCACAAAACTCTTAGTGACTGGAATGAATGCTGGGGACTGTCTTGCATTGTTTACCATCTGCAGAATCTATGTCAGTACACAATGAATGAAAGGGAGATTGATGGTCTAATGGCAGTATTTCAGCAATGCTTTTTCTAAGACTTACCTTTGCTAATTTTCATGCTTGCCATGGTTTTTGTTTCATTTCATCGCTGCTAAAAATGTATAGCGTGCTTTCAAGATCTAAATATACTTTAAATGCAAAGTAACCTAAAGCATGTAAAAGCAGATTAAAAGTATGTTTTTTTTAAGATAGTGATATAATTTGCTACACAATTACTTAAATAGATGCGATAATAGCAAGTAGGTTTTTGTAGGTTATCAGCTTATGCCACGTGTTTGTAGAAAACAGATTTTCCTTTAGTGATAAAATGAAACACGATGAACTGGATGTTTTCTGAAATTTTTTCCAACATCAAGCAGTAGCCTAAATCAGCATTTTGAATTCAAATGCCCCCAGTAAAGTTCTCAATTTGGGATATTCTCCTCAGATCTTACTCTTTGGAGTTTCCATGTGTGTCACCGAAGGACATGGAGCCATTGAAATTCAAGTTTTAGGTAGGTAACTATTTGTGCTGGCGCATGTATTGATTGCCTTTTATCTACCTGTATATGCATCTGTGCAGCATCACTATCAGTGCTTTTCAGCCCTGAGAGAACACAGGCATTTTTCCAGTGCAATATTTGATAGCCGTGTAATGAGAGAGTTTCTTTTCCAGCTTTTAAGTTAAATTCTGAAAAGGCATTCAGGTTTTCATGCTTCCTCTTCAGCATGCATCCAACTCTGCTTAGGAAGCTGATAGAAATGCTGTTTCATCCTGAGACGTGATGTTGCCTGGCCTTGAGCTTTAGTTCAGCCCTACATCAGACAGCTGCTTGTAGGACAGATGCATGTTTCCCCTGAGGTTGCCTCCTGCTCTAGTAGGGCCCTAGCACTTCATGCAGTGGAGGGTTGAGGTTACGCAGTTATTCCAGGTTTTGCCTCCCGTGCAGCTTTGTGACTCATGAGGTTGTCCTGACTTTGTGAGGAGAAAGTGTATCCTCCTGCTTACTGTGGTAAGGCATTGACATTCTGCCCAGATTTAACAGGAATCGGCAATTCCTGTTAACGCTTTCCTACATTGTAGGCTGTTCCTATGCTCAGGTGCTATCTTTCCACACCAGGGAAAAAACCTGGCATGGAGTCAGATTCAACATGTGACTTCTGACCTAGTACAATTATTCCTTCAAGTATTTTCCTTTTCCTTTTTTCCTCATTAGGAGATCTGGAGTCCCTTAAACCAGTGTACTCCATGCTTTTGTAAACAACACGCCCTTCCATTTGGCTCTTAAGATTTCTTTTTCCTTTCAAGGATGGATACGATTTCCCTCTTTCCCATTTGTTTTTTACCATTTAGATTTTTTTTGTATCTATTGTGTTGAAAAAACAAAAAAAAAGCAGAAAAAAACCACTACTCAAAATACAGAGTTCACGTTTCTGATGTCAGAACACTTTGCCAATTATGAAGCCCGTAGAGATTACTCAAAGAGATTGAAGCATAGCCTAGTAACGAAGCAACATAATTTTCCAAATAATTTTCTATGGCATTTGTGGTTTGTGTCTTTGTTCTCCTGCTCTCCGTGACTACCATTTTTCCTTTACAATTTTTAAGCATCTGCAAGGGACAGTCAAAAATCAAGGAGAAAAACAGATTATTTACCAGTAACTTGAGTTTTGTCCACACAACCATTTCAGTTCCCCCTCCCAGTTTTTTTGACTAAGATTTAGACTTTTACAGTCAGTATGGAATGAAATAGGAGGCGTTGTAGTGACTCACACATCTGCTGGAGGTAAAATGGCATTCAATGCATGCGCTAGTGCAATTTGTACTTACCTGAAATTTGACAACTTCAACAGCTCTTTGATGTCTCAGATGGTGATCTCATAAATTTCTCTAAAGACCATGAATCTATGGAAGAGGTAACACCACCCCCTAAAAAAAAAAAAAAGAAAGAAAGAAAGAAAAAAAAGAAAGAAATTCAGTTACTGGTAAGTAATACAGTTTTATTAAAGACAGCAAGCCATAAGAATTCCTGCTCATCCCCAATAACCTGTAATAACTGCGATGATAACTTATTTAGTATATCAAATTGATTGTTATTCAGTAAGTGTTTTATACCAAATATAAATGAACTAAACATTCCAGAATCTTTTCATAATTTTTATTATATGAAAATTTCAAAACATGCATGGCAGAATCTGGAAGATAAAGAGGCTCCTGAGCACATAAGATGAAACTAAGTCTGCTAGAGTTCACCTGTAACATGTTTTTATCTTCCTTTAAAAATCTGAAGTTTCTATGGCTCTGATTCCACCCCAACTGGTTTCAGCTGCTCAGGGAAAAAAATAAATAAATAAATAAAAACAACCCTCCCCTGTAGGGCTTGATCCAAAGCTAGACGAAGAAATAGAATTCTGCTGAATTCACTAGGCTTTGGATCACTGTCTTAACATTAAAATGTAGTTGAAGTGCTTAGAAATAAAGGAAAAGAGATGCTTAGAAAGCTACTAAACATCTGACGTGTTCATGTCTGCTTCATTCTATTCAACTGTGAAACAATGTTTTTCTTCTTTGCTGTGTTATAGGTAATGCTCAAGATAAAATATGGTTATAAATAATCCTTAAAAACAATCATGTTTCTACCTAACCATCAAAGCATCTTTCTATTTGCAGACATCTAGGAGCAATAACTTTCTTACTTGTAAATACTATAAACTTTCATCCTATGCAAGAAATTACCAGAATGGCTTCTAAGGACTTTTCTTAGACCTTCCATTTTTTGTCTTTATTAAACTTTCTTTTTTCTCAAGCTCCTCATAATCTACATTGTGACTTCCTATGTTTATAAAACTTCTCATGTTTGTTTCAGTGCCAGTTTATCTTCATTCTACTTTTAATTTTCCAGTTTTTATCTTTAAGGGAAAACAGTTTATAGAACCATGCTCTCAGATAAATAAGATTTTCACTGACGTAGTTTTGTTTTATTTCACTCAGCTAGTCTCAGTCAGCTAAGAATCAAACCCAACTATATTAGGAGTTACAAAATTACCAGTAGCTGCATAATTCACTATACCTTACCACCAGAGCAGGAGGGAATAATTACGGGAACATATCCCACTAGGGGAAAGGGGAAGTCCATATCCCGTAGCCAGACCAAATCCTAGTGCAGAATAGTAGAGGAGACAGCCATTTTAATGCTGCTTAATCTAGAACTTGCTTTGCGTGAAAAATGCTGTTTTGATTTAAATAGCAGTACTGCAAACACAAATACTAACTCATTGTTGTGCTTTCTTTTTACATAGATACCCTGCAATCACAACTTATCAATATGGGTGTCATTCCTACATTAGTGAAATTGTTGGGTATTCATTGCCAAAATGCAGCTCTGACAGAGATGTGCCTTGTTGCTTTTGGCAATTTAGCAGAACTTGGTAAGTCCGGAATATTCATCTCAAACTTAGATCCAGTTTTCTTAAAGTTCATTCTTATGATTAACAGAAGTCTTGCCTCAATGCATTCCTAGCGGTACACTCAAAATTTAAAGCCAGCAATTTCTGCTTCTTATCTCTAAAATCCATAGTTGTCTCTTTTTCCTTCAGTAACTCAGATTTATTTGGGTACTTAGTTTACCGTATGTTTTATGCTAACGTTCTTCAGTGCAACTAGGCACAATTTAAATCATCTAAACAGTATTTCCTGAGCTCTGCTACTTATAGGGAATTATTTATTAATAATATAAATAGTGTATCCTGATACAGCTCCACAAAGTTCTATCAGGATTATATTTACCCATGGAATTCACTGAGTGAAACAGAGACAGGCACAGTTCATAGATCTGTTCTTTTAGGTGTTGAGTTTTAACATGTGCTAGGCTACATACTTGCATGTACATACCGTGATACTTCCAAGCTAGAGATTGTGTTTTTCAACAAGTCTGTGTACAGCTTCATTTAGTTTGAAGTTGTGATGATGCTTTGATCCAATTCCCCTGTAATTCATTAAGTTTTCATTGGAATTCAGCATGGTGTAAATCAACAGGTTGTTAGGGCCTATGTTTTATCACTTGTGTTTTACATTAGCGTTGATCTTTTACAAACCTATTTTGTCAAATTTTAGTCCTATTTATTTATTTACTCTAGAGTGTAACAGTATAGCAGCTGGGATTCTCATCCTGCATTTCTAAGGACATCCTGCAGTTCAGAATATGAAAAAGATATCTGTGAGTTACAATTATTTGGAGGCCTGAAATTATTCAAACTGTCCTACATTCATAGTTTTCAAGGCCTGAGAGAATATTATGTGCCCATCTAGTCTGGTCACCCACATAATGCCTTTATTCATAGGGTGCAAGTTGGAAGAATAAAACAACAGAAAGATTCATCATTAGCACTAAAAAGAGATCTTCAAGATAAGCACTAATGTATTCTGTCTATGAGGTAAAAGGTGTAATACAACCTTTGCCAGAATTCTACTGCTACTGAAACACAACTAAAAGCATAAAGATATTAAATATGATACTGAGAACTACATTTTCGTTGCCTCTCTTGGAAGAGCCAGCATTGGCCATCTGAGCAACGAACATGGGAAAGAAGCTGAAAGCAGCTGCTTGCCTTCCTGTTCCTGCACAGTGAAAAGCTGCTTGTTCTTTAAGATTGGCACAAAATTAATTTAGCTTTTAATACTTTAATCTCCCTTAAGCAATATCTTAGCCAATCACATTGCATCCGTAACATTTTATTTTTACCATGTAACTTCAGGGAATTGTATTGTCAGGTTGTCATCTTCCATCACTTAAAGAGACAACTGCATTCTACAGATCCCATGAGAAGCATTATATGAAACTGTGTCAAAGTAGGGCAAAAAAAAAGCCAGCAACAATAGAGAGAATGGTGGTGGTGTTTTTAAAATACCAGAAAGGTCAAAAATCCACTTAGAATATGCAATGCAGTCATACATATTGAGTAGAAGCTGCATTGGGATGTGCACAAAAGGGGCTAGATCTGCAGTCCTTGATCAATTCTACGTTAAAATAATCCCTAACCATTCACTGGAGCGTTAGCAAAGGTTCTGGAAGATTTAATTACAGATGGCCCTCAGGAGGTGGCAACTGGAGAATGCAGAACACCAGTCCCGCCATCTGCATCCCCTGTAAAACTGCCAGTTAGGAGGAATCAGACACAGGCATTAGAAACAGATGCCTCTGTTGAATCCACAACACATAAAGAACCACTATCCGATGGGTAACCTCCTTGTAGCCACGTTACCTGGCTGTAAAGCTGCGTTATGCTATCTGTGCAGTATGAAACAGCCTTGCAACAGCCATGCACAGATTTTAAAGGAAATGTCACTGTCACAAGACTGTGTAAACACTAAAACTTTCAGTAAGCTTCTTCATCTTTCCCAGGGAAAATACAGTGTATAATCAGTTAGTCTTCCTCTTAAGCTGAGGATAATAAAATGCCATCTTCATTTTTGTAATGTTACAGTTTCTATAGCTACCTTTACATTCTCTTAGGTGGAAACAGCCCCAACAGCCTTGATCATGCTCACAGATCTTTTTGAGCAGCCTAAATCATAACTGAAGTCAGTACATTTGCTTTGAAGCATTAGACTATTTCTTTCCATTTTGTGACAAACATGACTCTATTGTTCTTGCCTGTGAAGCGCAGTATTAGTCATCTCACTGAGTAAACCTGGTAAAAAGAGAAAAAAACAATTGTCCTAGGTTTTGGTTTAGTCTGTTTACTTGATATGGAAGTTTTGCTTTGCAGAGTCGAGTAAAGAGCAGTTTGCCTACACAAACATTGCTGAAGAGCTTGTGAAACTGTTCAAGAAGCAAATAGAGCATGATAAAAAAGAGATGATCTTTGAAGTTCTGGCTCCCCTAGCAGAAAACGGTGAGCATTTTTTTTTTCTTTTACAGGATTTTTCATTATAAAGAAAAAGAAAAATGGAAAAAAAAAAAAAAAGAAAGAAAAAAGGAATGTATATGTTTGTGTCTCTCAGGGACTGACAGCAGAGCAATTGGCTGCCTTGTTCAGCAGTCCCCAGGGTTGATCTGTGTGATGACAGCTTCAGATGAAGTGAATGTTTTAATTGTCTGAGCATATGACAGGGACCTACAAATTGTTGATGCTTATTCCACCTCTGATTCATTCTGTATGAGTATATTTTATTTCCTCCTACCTGCAGTGGGAATATCAAAAGCAGCTTATAGAGGAGTTTAATACATTGATCAACGGAATGCTGTGAATGTCAAAGGTGCCCATCAGAACTGTTATAGGACCGTTACTCTCACTTGAGCATCATATTCTTATCCTATGTTTTGAGCATGATCTATTTGCTTGACAAGTTGCATTTTAAAATCAGTGGAGCTTACTACTGATCGTTACTTCTCTGAAGTAGCCAGCAGGTATCTCTGTGAAATACAAAGCTCTATTTCCTCCTTAAAGCTCTCAAGAGGCTATCACAGTTCTGTAAGCCCTGAGGAGCAACAGAATAGGCACAACCATTGTCTGAAGTGTTCATAATCCATTGCATCACCAATAAATCAGTTGCTACATCATTTACTGGGATCTCAGAATCATAGAATCATAGGGGTTGGAAAGGACCTCAAGAGATCATCGAGTCCAACCCCCAAAACAGAACTCTCCCCCAACAGCTTGATTTCCTGTGGAAATATTTTTTTTGCAGGGGACATGTTAATTGCAGAGCTAGGAGGACATTCTCTGCTTACTTTTCATTGGGAAATCATTTACACTGAGCTTGGTGTTGGGTGAAATACATTATCATCAACCCCAGGTGACTGAAGTTTATAGCCTGGCTTAAGCAGTGAATGACAGTGACGTGTGCAGGACCATCCCTCCAGCATGTTCCCCTGGAAAGACTCGCAGGCGTTTGTATAACCTTCTGTTTGCCCTTAAGGGAAACCAAAACATCAATTAACCTGTGGAGCTGGTCTGGAAAGCAGCTTAGGTTATGAAAGATAGAACAGTATTTGATGGTTCTATACCTTCTTCTCATAACCTCAGCATTAAAGCTTGCTGAAATGGAATAAATTCTTAGAAGGTAATGGTAGACTCAGAAGATTTAAGTTTCATCCTACTCTTTTCAGTATAAATCAAGACACATTTTGACTTCAGTTTCAAGATGGGATAATGCCTATTTTTGGCAGGTCCTTTGTCTTTTATTGCAAGTTATATATAAAACAGTATTTGTTTTTTCAGTTCTGAAAATGTACATTTTGTCAAAATATATTCATTTATTGTATAATTATGAGAAGCAGCTCTAAGTAGTTCCAACTTTGAAGAGTGACAAATAATTGGTCTAGCATTCTGTGACTTTGACATATTTAATTTTAAATATTTAATTTTTCTGTTTTACAGTCACTGTAAATTTCATAGGTTTACTGCTGCTGAACGTCAGCTGCTTGCACTATGAGGCAGTCAACTGAACTCTTCCACTGTGAAGCCAAGGTGTACCTAAATGAGCATGAGTTCACTGTGCTGTTAGGTGCTTTTGATTACAGATCATTGACAATCAACCATTAGGCAGAAACATCTAGATGAACTAATGGCAGAGTAGATTGAGGAGGGTTGTCCTGTTTGGGTGGGTGGTGTGCAGGGAAGGGGTGTTACTATTTGGGGGGTTTTGTTTTGCTTTTTTAAGGACACAGATGTAGCACCTTCTGCTTCAAGTCACAGCAATCTGATATCCTATAACTAGATTTTTTTAAAAAAAGTACCTAATTGCAAAAGTATATATTCAAAAACATCCCAATTCAATATACTGCATTCCCTAAAAGAATTCATGTAAAGGTTAGCCGCTCTTGGAGAAACAATTTCATTCAGGCACAAAGTTGAGTGACAGCAATAAATGGTCAGGGTCAGGCACATCCTTCACCAGAGAAGTGGGACGTTTTTCCTCACTCAACTGATGCTGGTAAAGTATATTGAAAAAAAAATACTTTCACAGCTTTGGTCTTCAAAAATATTTTAGCTTGGGCTAAGCTCCTACACCATCTAATGCAGAAAACGTCCAAATGAATGTCTATTACTTACATTTCTGCAGACTTTCGAGACTGTGCTCTCTGAAGTCAGGATGCAAAATTAATGGAATCATTTACACATAACAAAAAGAGGAGACAGCATCAAGTGATTTACCATTCCAACTTAACAGGAAGGGAATTTGTGTGTGTAAAGGAGATATTCAGCTCTAAATTCACAGGAAAAAAAATGTGTTAGATATTGTGTTCTAGAGACAGAAAAATTATTGCTTCAAAATCCAATATTGCTTCCTAAACAACTCATTCATCACCTTCTCTGTTGAGCCTCATTTCTAATAACTAAGAAATGAGCTTGCCTCAGCAGTTTCCAGCTTTTCTTTGATCGCAACAAATTTCTATCCTAACTCAGCCTGCTGGATTTGGCCTTTCTGTACTCCCGAAGCCCTTTGAACAAATGACAGAAATCTGGGCTCAACTGAAAGAAATGGGTCATTACTTGCTCTGAAGTTTCATTTTAAAAAATCTATATTTTATACTTGCATGGCTCAGTGAAGTTAGTGGTTCTTCTGTACTCAAAACAGAAGATGTATCCTAGGTTTGTTCTGCAACTCAGTCCAAATTCTTTGGAGAGCCCAAGCACAGCATGGCCCTTAGGAGCGTGCTGTGCGTGGACCAAGATGTCAGATAATTTCTGCAATGAAGTTTGCTCATTTCTGAGAAGAGCAGCTCCACACTGCTTCGTGGTGCATACGTGTGATCTAAGCATAGTCCAGAGTTGGGGGTGCACACCTGCTAGATGAATTATCATAGAATCACCAAGGTTGGAAAAGACATAAAAGATCATCCAGTCTAGTCATCCACCTATCACCAATAGTTCTCTCTAAACTATGTTTCTCAACGCAACGTCTAAGTCTTCCTTGAACACCTCCAGGGTGGGTGCCTCCACCCCCTCCCTGGGCAGCTCATTCCAGCATCTGACCACTCTTTCAGAGAAGTAGTATTTCCTAACAACCAGCTTGAATCACCCCTGGTGCAATTTGAGGCCATTCCCTCTAGTCCTGTCACTAGTTTTACACTAGCTCACTACAACCTACCTTGAGGTAGTTATAGAGAGCAGTAAGGTCTCCTCTGAGCGTCCTCTTCTCCAGATTGAACAATCCCAGCTCCCTCAGCTGCTCCTTATAAAGCCTGTGCTCCAGGCTCCACTCCTTATGATGGAAGTGGAACCTAAGAATCCATGATAAAGGAAAAAAAAAAAAGGAAAAAAAAAGCTAGTTTTTGCTACACAAGCAGTCAGTGAAAGACTTGACATCGCTACTAGTTTTGTCTGTCCTGCTTGTAGGTACAATGAATGTATTTTAAATTATAAAGTTGACTCCTCCTATCCATGCTATTTCACAGATGTCATTAAACTGCAGCTGGTTGAAGCAGGCTTGGTGGAGTGTTTACTTGAGATTGTCCAGAAGACTGTCGACAGCGACAAAGAGGATGATGTTGCAGAGCTTAAAACAGCTTCTGATCTTATGGTTTTATTACTGCTTGGAGGTAAGTGCAGTGTGTCACTCCTGCAAAGAAACAGCAGACACACCTCTGTGCCATTTGACTGCTGAATGCTACTACTTATTAAACAATTTTCAAATAACCTAAAGGACCTGGCATTTAACATTTAGTACGTTAGGTTAGATTTCATCTCTCATTAAATGCAGGACTGGATTGATTGCAGGTAGAGCTTGACAGATATAAAGAGAAGAATTTTGCCTAACATTTATTTGGCTTGCTGACTATCTGCTTTTTATCCCAGATGAATCCATGCAAAAGTTATTTGAAGGAGGAAAAGGCAGTGTGTTCCAAAGAGTACTTTCATGGATTCCTTCCAACAGCCATCAGCTACAACTTGCAGGAGCATTGGCTATTGCAAATTTTGCCAGAAACGGTAAGAATACGCCATAGTATCTGATTTGTGTTTAACTGTGCCCTTCTATCATACTACATCTGTACAGACACAAAGAAAAGGTGTACACCATGGTAAAGCTAGCAGTAAACTGCGTAGCAACATCAGGAGTTTCATACTGCACTATCCTGAAAAGTATTATGCATTTTTTAAAAAAATAATAATAATTAAAAATGTTTCACATTTGTAATAAATGTATGGGGAATTTCTACCTTCTGCAGTGCTTCTTCTATCACTGTTCTAAATTTGTTTACAAATTCCACTGATGATGGTGGTCAAATGCTCTAACAATACAATCTAGAAAGGAGCAGGGAACTGGCACTTCTGTTCTTAAAAAGCACTCATAAAAATCTTTCATTCACAAGTGATTTGTCTCATCTTGCACAGACGGAAACTGCATCCATATGGTGGATAATGGCATAGTTCAAAAGCTGATGGATCTGCTAGACAGACATGTGGAGGATGGAAATGTAACTGTACAACACGCAGCTCTGAGCGCGCTCAGAAACCTGGCTATTCCTGGTAAGCCTCCCTTTGCACTGCTACCTAACAACTGGAAATTCTGCTCTCTTGCCTTTATAGCTTTTGCACAGCAATATCAACCGTCAGTTTTAAATACATCGCAGATCTATCAGCCATCCTTTGACGCTTTGAATCCCACACCAAGGAAAGGGCAGGGAGCCAAGGCCTCAGAAATGCATAGCACCGCTTTTTTGTTTTTTTCATTTGGGTTCTCTTTCACAGCCCAAGGTCCCCACCAGACAACAGTGAGGAATATATTGAAACACTGCATCCCCCTGTAAGTTCCTAAAGCTTTGACTATTCAGAAGGTAGAGCTGGAAATGAGCCGTTAGAATAGTCAGCCTGTTCTGATTAGTTACTGTTTGGAGGCAGTGAACTGAGTGCTGATTTTATTATTTTCGTTAACTTCATCTGTGACTTTTGATTATGCAAACATAAAAAGCAGAGCATGTGCACATAAAACCAATATAAACCTATAATACTGTGTATGCTTTCTAATACAAAGCCACAAAAAAAGTCTTTTATCCATTTAACCTTACTTTACTATTTTCAGTTTTGACAAACAGTAACTTTCTAAAAACGGTTGTACATATATATTAAACCCATGCAGCTTTTGTGCTACACTATTTGCTTACCTTGCTTAGGTAATTCTGTTAACTTGCATCAGTTGGAAAGCTTCTCTGTAGCCTGTGCTCAGGAAAGTCAGCCAGAGACCTACACAGGACTTGATGAATGTCATTATAGAAAAATGAGTGAGGAGTAAGTGACCTCAGTGATGAACTGCTTGTTAAATGCTACTCTGAATATGAAATGACCAATTTTTTCTAACTACAATATTGGATCAAGTTTACACCTTACATAGATTTTAGATAGCTCCATGGAAGCAGAGAACTTAGACTAGTGAAAGGGATGAAGGCTTGGGGAGGCCACAGTGGTGTTTGTATAGAATATTACAAGTAGAGAGAGGTTACTCTGCTAATTGGATGCTTTAGTTCCTTTCCTTGTATGAAAGGGAAAAGTGTTGTAGGGAATCAGAGAAGTTTCCCCATGTTTTGGTGTATAGGTAAGTACTGGCCTGGGCTTCTGCTCCATTTTCTGGAGAACTCCCCTCATAAGCTGTGGTGGGAAATGTGGTCTCCACATTCATGGTGAACACTGGAGGTTACATGCCCATGCTAGGATAAAGCACTTCATTTCACACATGTCTCAGCAACCACAACATTTTCCTACAACACAGCATTGTTAGCACAAACTCATGTTCCTGAAGTCTGTATTCACAAGCTGTTTTTCAAACAGTCTGAAAAACTGCACCAAGATTGTCTTGGAAATAAACTGCATCTTCCAAAAATGTTCTGGAGATCATTCCTGTTCTTTATTCACACAGTTGTAAATAAGGCTAAGATGCTATCAGCTGGTGTTGCAGAAGCAGTATTGAAATTTCTCAGATCGGAGATGCCCCCTGTTCAGTTCAAGCTGCTGGGAACATTACGAATGTTAATAGATGCACAAGGTAAAAATAAACTGCTCTCTATGTTAAGTGATTCGCTTTGGTTCAGTCTGTGATATACTGCTAAAACTCTTACACGAGAGAAGCAGAGGGTTTTTGTTTGTTTTTTAGTTTTATTCCTGATGTTTTGGAATAAATACATATATAAAGGGAGAGAAAAATGTGGGTTGATTTTTTTTTTCACCAAAAAATTCCCAAACTGACTACAAGGGACCCTCAGAGTAGGTGTCAAATGCTTATTTACTTTTGTATTTCAGACCACTCCTACACTGTCACAGTGTGAGAATGCACTGAGGTGTGGGAGTTAAAAGCTATCACTCCAGTTTTGCTGTTCACTTGCTGCATTTTCTAGCTGTATCAAGCTTCTTGGAACATACTGATTGCTAAATGCTAACTTGCAATTTCAAAGTGAGCAAACACCTTTTGGTTCTGCAGCTTATTCTGTGTTTTTGAAATTAGATGTCTGTTAAGCTGTTGATGAAGTAAATTACCAATTTTTTTTTTTAACCTAGTGCAGCAATTTTTGGGGAGAAATAAAAAAACGAACAAAGAACCTCAAAACATTGTCGTTTACAGCTGTTAGTTATTTCTGTTTCTATTAAATAGAAATTCCTTGAAGAAACTTATGCAACCTATCATCTACAACATTTAACTGATGACAGTGGTCCTTTGAATTTTTAGCTAGCTCAACTGGGAATGTGGCATCACCTGTATGTTCACTGCTGTTAATCAATGCACAAACTTCAAAGTGGGCTGAGTTAACTTTTACTTGGGAACTGGGTTATGAGTGTTTTCGATATTTGTCTCCATTCTCACTGCCTTTCCTTACATGCAACCTAGATTCTTCACACAGTACAAGCTGGCAAATTTCTACTTAAACTTCTTTAGTAAGTAACTTTCAGCTTATTTTTCTAGCGCTTGCTTAAAAAATGACAACTTCTCTGTTGTGTTGTTGGCTCTGGCAATATGTAGCAGAAGCAGCTGAACAACTGGGAAAAAATGCAAAACTGGTGGAACGATTGGTGGAGTGGTGTGAAGCCAAGGATCATGCAGGTGTGATGGGAGAATCAAACAGACTACTTTCTGCACTTATACGACACAGCAAATCTAAAGTAAGTTACTGGTGAAAAAGCTCAGCTTGTAAGAACAAAGAATTACCTCTGCACTTCATGCTGTTGGCAGTCAAAGCCTCTGGTATGTAAGTCTTGTTGGGAGCTAGGTTGGTTGATTTCCTATTTCACATCCTCTCTGCCTCCAGGACCTGCCAGTCTGACTGAAGTACCAGGTTTAAACACTCACTGGAACTATGTAGGTAAAAAAATACAGAATCCATTCAAGGAACACTGTTAGGGTGAATACAGCTAAGTCTCAAGTTGCTATAATTTGGTCTTATCCAGTAGAAGTTCAGCATGCTTTATTTTCTACTTAATAATATATAAAGACTCATTGCATTCAATTATGATGATGTTGCTATATAGATAGGTATCAAATTACTGAGATCCAGAAATAGACTGTACCTCTGCTCTTCTCATGTGGTATTTTAGTGTTTTAAAATTTTAATGGACAATTAGAAATGATTCTCTTCTCTGAATGCTATCAGAAGCTTGCCTGCATATGGTACAAGGTATAAGAGAAACTGGGACCAGTAAGTTTTGTCCCTTGCATAAACTTTGTATCAACTTTTACATAAACAGTCTAAGTTGTAACATCCAAGTACATAAACAGTCAAGTCTTCAGACCTTGCTCAGTGGGAGCACTAGGTGAAACAGTGCCTTAGAAAGAACATAGGCACCTCCCCTAGAAACAAGGCACTCCAGGCTCTGACTTCATCAGCTGAATTCACTGATACAAACACAGGATGCATCCTGACTGAGCTTTACAGTAAGCATGATGTGGAAAACTCAGACCAACAGTGACTTCTTCACTTGTCCATGGTGTTTGCAAAGTGAAATACACACAACGTGGACCCAATCTATACAATGTCTCCACAAAAACAAATCAATAGGACTTATGGAGACCAACACCTTTACTGATTTCTAATAATAGTGTCTCTTTCTAATGCTCATTCTCCATTTTATGTCAAGTTTTCAATTTTCAGTTTCAATTTATGACCAGTTTTCCCACTCCCAAGTTCTTTTCCTTCCCCTCACACCACCTTCAAGGTGCCACATGAATATGGTGTAAGAAGCCATGGATGCAAGTTATTAATACTCTCTACAAGAAAACAGAATTAAATCCTAAATACAGAGACACTATTAATGGCTTGAAATAGATTATTAAGACAGCAGTTAACAGAATTAACACAGTTGAATTTCTTAGTGGTTTAGGTACTTACAGTAGAAATATCTTTGGTAGAAGATAACAGCTGAGAAGGCTGTTGGTTTTCTTCAAATGCATTTACTGCCCTCTAGGTTTGGATTGTGGATATAACTAGTTCTTTAGTGCACATTAGATTTGAAATCGTTTTTTATTTAGAAATATTGGACCTAATGTTGAGAAAGGCAGCAGTGGTTTTGGAAACGTCTGTTCTTTTCTAATTCGCAAGTACGTAGTCCCTTTGTTAAGTTGCACAGGTACCAAACCTGACTTATCTGACTTGCCACCCCTTATCTTCTTGGCACTGCCATTTCGAAGGCGATGTTCAACTACAAAGTCATCAAAATTTTGATGTCAAGACAGATAGCCAAAATTCCCCACTAAGTCAAACAGAAATTAGCAGCTCCCAGAGTACTGCAGGAAGTCTCAAAGCCACTTTGGATTTCCACCAGAAAAATCACAAATAAGAAAACTATCCTTGCAAGAAAAAATACAGAACCACTTACATACTTGCAGACACAACACCATTTAAAAACTTTTTTTTTTTTTCTGAATGACAAATTCATGAGTGATTGGGCTGTGACTTGTGCCACAAACATCCTCAAGCATCTACAATATGATCATCTACAAGTATTTCAGTTTTCAAGGTTGTGATCATATTGTGCCTTTTTCTTTGCACAAAGAATGTCACTGCACAGTCTGTGCAAGCACTGGAACATAAATTATTCTAAAAACACGTATCAGTTAACGAGCTGGGCTTGTGGTTGGAATTGAAAAGGGATGTGTGCTTTAACTGAAAATTCAGTGGGGTTATAAATTTAAATTGGATTCTTATTTCAAGAAATAACTTCTGCTTCAAATCTTTGCACCCACAGAACAAATAAAAAATAAATTAATAAGGCAAACCACATTTCCTTGGAGAGTTGCCCCTTAGCATGTAAAGTTACCTGACTTTCGGGCAAACAATTTTCAAATATTTTTTGTGCACGTAATGAAAATTTGCTTTAGGTGCAAACCAGCTTTTTAATGAGAGCATACATGTATTCAAATTGCAGACACCAGAGATTTTTATTCATCCTCCATTACACGTAATGCAGACCAAATTTTGAACTTGAAAGGAGAATCCTGCTTGCATATATTTAAACTGCTTTAAAGTCACTTAACACACCCAGCATTTTCATTTCCTAGATCTTAGTCAACAGTCCATTTTAATTGCTGGCTTTAGAACAGAAACTGACTCATCAGTATCTCGTAACTGTCCTTTCTGGACCTGCCTTGTATTTGAAGCATAATTCCACGATACTTCAAGAGAATGTTATTCATTTTCCGAATTCTAAAAATCCCTTTTCTAGTATACAGTTTCTATTAAGTAGTAGGTATAATGCTTGTGATCTCACCTCTCTGAACATCTGGAAGAAAGTCTGAATATCCATGGAGAGATGAAGCATGGAGAGGGATCTGGATGCCAATGTTATTAAACTGTATTCTTATCTCAATTACACAGTTCACTGGACGGGTTTAAAAGCAGCTCTCAGCATGACAACATAAAGGGAAAAATTGAATTTAGCCGGTATTCAAAGATGATTAAACACCGCAAAGGGTACTCACTGTTAGACAACTGACCATCTGCCATAAGAACTTGAGTTATAGAGGGTAACTTGGAAAAGAGCAAAGTGTATTTTAAACGTGGTTAACTGGCTTGGTTTAATAAGTTTTATCTTCTAATTGCACATTAACAGCAGGTTATTTATAGGCTCATATGCACATACGTTTACATATAACGTGATTAAATGTGCATATAACCAATGAGTATCCTTACCACGATAACTTCGTTTAAATGCAATGTTTAATATTAAAAATGTTTAAACTGTGTATGTAATGCAGATTTTTTTCATTTCTATGCCATTTGTTTTAGGATGTAATTAGGACGATTGTACAGAGCGGTGGCATCAAGCATTTAGTAACCATGGCAACCAGCGAACATGTAATAATGCAAAACGAAGCTCTCGTTGCACTGGCACTAATAGCAGCTTTAGAGTTATGTAAGTATCCCAGTGGCTAACTCTGCCTGTGCTCTTTTGAGCCCATGCTCAAGAGAAACCTTACAGGAAGAGTCCTATGAGTTTATTTTGCAACGTAGAACAGGCTGCTGCTTCCACCTGCCCTTCAGTGGCATGGAAATACATGGCAATTCATGCAAAGAAATAGATAAGCAATAAGTTTATACAGAAAATTGAAGTTTGCTGATTATACAGTATCTACTTCTCTGTTCTGGTAGATGATCACAGAATCTATAACAACCTCTAGAAGATTTCAGATAAAACCCAACAGGCTGACAGTTAAGAAAATTGTAATTTAGAGTAGAGACTACGTGACTGAGGCCTGTGTACACTGAAATAGTCAATCTCCTTTTGAGAGGGTTTATCAAAGTAAAGCTCTCACTTACCTAATCAGTGAGAGCTAAAGCGTACATATAGAGGTGGATGATGCCTCCAAAACACATCTAATATTATTATTAAACTCCACAGAAATAGATGCTAGAGTTGCCATATATAGGCAGAGATGATTACGTGTCTTAACCAACCTCAGCTTCATAGAATGGCTTCGATTGGAAGATACCTTAAAGATAACCAGTTCCACTCCCACCATGGGCAGGGCTGCCACCCACTAGATCAGGCTGCCCAGGATCCCATCCAACCTGGACTTGAACATCTCCAGGGATGGCGCATCCGTAACTTCTCTGGGCGACCTGTTCCAGTGCCTCACCACCCTCTGAGTAAAGAATTTCCTCTGAATAATTTAAATCTCCCCAGATCTGGCTTACCAAATAAAGAAGGGTAAATGCCCAGTGGGGGCTTGCTTTATCCTGTTTCTTGCTTATTAACTAATATCATGAACTAAATAACCATTAAATACTTTTGTTCTTGATTTCATCTGTTGTCATTGTGTACCTACAGAATGCTACAATTCAGCTTCCAAATCACTGGCAATGCATCAGTGAATTTCTTTGATCGAAAGGAAATGATATTGACATGAGACTTCAGACATCTAAATGTTTCAAGCTTCAATTCAGTATGTTTCTTAGAAAACTACAAAGGAAAAAATGCGTACTCTGATCTTGCAAAGCCTTTCACAGTCTTAATAATAGACCTTGAGTTTTCCTACCATGAAGCCAAGAATTCCATTGTCTCTATTAAACTCAGACAAATTTTCTAAAAGGAAATTAGAGGTTTCGCAGGCAGTAGAAGTCTTGTATGCTTAAATATTGCAAGTGTTGGCCTAAGTAGGTAAAAAGCCTGGCAGATTTACATTAGCTCACTGTACATTTAAGATTAGATTTTATCATTGAACATAGTGATTGTCTTTTCTACGTGATTCCTATCATCATACCATCCAACACATTCTACCACAGCACCAGTTGGCGAAAACACAAAAGTATCAAACAAAGCACCAATTCCAGTTTCACAAATTTTCACTTGTATTTCAGTCACAGCTGAAAAGGATCTTGAAAATGCTCAGCTTGTTCAGATTCTACACAGACTGCTATCAGATGACAGGAGCGCTCCAGAAATAAAATACAACTCCATGGTGCTGGTCTGTGCCCTTATAGGATCTGGTGAGTACTGGGGAGGGACTACTTTCCAAAGACATTTATTTAATTAACGTCTTTGTAGCCCTAACATAGGGCATGTGCAGATACGCTGGGACTGGTTCTCTGTTCACTATGAATGTGCACAGAATGGCTGAATTTACTGTGACACTTTATTTATAGGGCCAAGAAAAAGAGACTGTTAACTCTGTTTTGGATATTAACTGCAGAAATAGGATTCTGGCTTTTGCAGGATGCAGGTAGCTCCTGGAAATTCAAACTATCTGGAAATTTGACAGGAAAAAAAATGTAACATGTTTTAAACTGTACAGTATCAGGCATTCTGTACAAGCATGCAGATAACAAGTTAATTTTCACCTTTGACTATAAGTTCCCAGTATGAGATGTGGTGTCTGGTTTGTTGTTTTTCTTCAACTTATTGAAGTAGAATTAGGTGGAAGAGAAGCTTGTAATGTACCTCTTGACTTTCAAATTCCTACAAGAATTGTAGGACATTAAAAAAGACAAGGAATACTTGCAGGGACGCACACAAATGAGAACTTACTACAACATGTAGCTGTAGTCCTGCCCTGGGAGGGATCCTCACTCACCTTGCTAGGAAGTGTCCTTTCCTTGGCAGCCTGAGCATGCTCCAGATACAACTGTTTGTGGTCATTTTGGAAGATGAACAGGAGGTGCTCTAATACATGCCACTACCAAACATGGTGGTGCAGGGAATGGAGCAGGGTATCACAGGGAAATGTGATCTTCAGCTAAGAGTTCAAGAAGTGGCTGCATTTCTTTCATTCACTGTGATGTTCCTGTGTGCACTGACAACAAAAATAATGATCCTCAGAAATTCTGCCTGACGCATTTTCACCTCTCCGAGTCCTATCACCTGCAAGATTGACTGACAGTGTTATTTAAAGTCAAATAACTGTCTATCTGTTCCACCAGAATAAGGAGCAGTCTTCCCTTATTTTTTCAGGGTTATCCAAGTGGTAGAGATCAGTCTGTCACCACACTGTAAACTTTGCCTAGGCATTAGGCATCTTGGCATTCTCCCAGGGAGCAGACAGCACATTATTGCAATGCACAGCTGTGAAGAAGCCAGAGCTGCCCCAGCATTCAGCCCTGCATCTCCATGAATAGGCCAGTGTAAAAATAGCCAGTATATAAGAGCAGCAACTGGGCAATCCTGGTATTAAGTTTTGTTTACCAATTGCTTTTAATCAGAGTAGTGAAATCACAAAGAGCAAAGTCTTCATTTGCATGTGAAAATATGAAACATCTCTTCCAGCTCTATTGCCTCTAACATTTTCCCTAGTCTCCATGTTTTTCATTTTACTGTAAACAGACTTGTGTAGCCATAGTTCTGTAAAAGCTAGAAAGTAGTTGTAATATTTCAATTACTGTTAAGTTTAATTCTCCAGTGTCTACTCTTGTTACTATCCTTCGTTATAGGGTATCTGGCATCACATTTAACTTGATACTGCCAATGGCAGTGCATTAACAGTAAATACACATGCATAAATATATGATTTTTGCCACCTGAAGTTGCTGTTGCAACTGAGTGAATGGGTGGGAAGAGGGAAGAATGAGGGCAGAAGAGAATGGAAGCGTGTAACCTAAGGAATAAGCAAAAGCAGAGTATTCCTAGCTAGCACAGTCACCTGTGTGCAATGGTTGCAAAAATGCACTGAGCACAACTGATCAGCCACTGTAAATCACAGCAAGCTCCTAAAAGGCAGTTCAGTAACACTGCTTAAGCATGATGATATCTTAAAAAGGGGAATGAAAGTGCCTACACAGCCTAAGCATCCAACAGCTTCACTGACTCTGCTCAATATATACTGGATCCCAGGTGCACAGCAGTGTGTGAGTTCCCAACACACAAAGACAGGGATAATTATGAGAAGAAAAAAAAAACAAAGTGAAAACATGTGAACAAGAAAGTAGGAAGGGAATGAAAAAGCCACGTGTGCTGTAAGGAAAAGCTGTAAATATGCATAGCATATATAGCATAGCTAATCTGAAACAGATGGTTGGGATTCCTTCTGGTAAGCTCAGGGATTAAGCCCCCAGCACCTGGGAAGCAAAAAATACATGTAGGTGTTTGTTAGGTGTTTGTTGCTGAGAGAGTTCACTAGAATAGACTAAACAGACATGAAACAAAACCAGCTACTTTGGCTCTTAACTGTGGGAAGTCTAGAGCACAGGGCTTTGAGTAAGCTCCCTACTTTAAAAAATAAATAAATTGCAACAGTTTTGTGGATTGTTCCCAACCTTTCTTTTTTGACATCAAGTCGAATGCTATCCAGGATGGGAACCATGAAACATCCTCAAAGTTTCAAGTCAAACATACGTACACACAACTTATTACCTAATGTGTTGTATTTGTGACATGTTCAGAGCTGAATCATAAATGGGCAGCTACCGGTGACCAAGTGGTGACATACCCTCTCCACATTCCCACACAGCCAACCAGAACTGATTTGATACAAATGAGCTATGCAGTGAACCCTTCAGGCACACTTGTTCATCAAAATAGTAAGGAATCAAACAAGAACATTCAACTAAAAAGCTTCCTAAGCATCTCTTTTGGAAGTCATTCCAGGTGGATTTTTGTAATTGCTATGCAGAAAATTTCTTTCATCTCTGCCTGAAATCTATGGGGTCTGGGCAAGCCCAAGGCCCCAGAGACTTCCTCCATTCTTAAAAGCAATTCAAAATAGTAAATAAAAAGATGACATTTGTGGGCTTATGTGCATATAGTGGGTACAGGGTAGTGCTGACTCTTAAGTGCCTCACACCATGCTTTACTGTTCTCTTACCCATCTCATACAAAGCACTGTTTCTTTTCCAGAATCCCTCCAAAAGGAAGTGCAGAGCATGGCATTCCTAGAAGTCATATCAAAACTCCGCAGCCATGAGAACAAAACTGTTGCCCAACAGGCCTCGCTAACAGAGCAGAGACTTGCTGTAGAAAGCTGAGAAAGGTCTTGTTTTCAATGCATCCCATCACAGATTCCATCTTCATCCTTTGTCCTGCTGTCGCTCTTGCTATGTTTTCCACTGTATCACTTGTGCATGCGTGTAATGTCCCCACACAAATTGATGAACTGCTGTAGGTACCCATCCAAAAAGGTTTCTAAAAATTCATAGGTGGTGTTAACATGAACCTGTCTCCACCTGTAATTGTTCTACTTGTATTCTTGTTGCTTGGGCCACATAGTAGAATGTGCATGTTGTAGTCCTGTGATGATGTAAAAGTGGTACTACGCAATGACTCTTTCCTCACACTCCCCTAACTGCATAACAATGTACTACTAAATTAGGGACAGTACAAGATGCAGCAAGTCCAGGCTAGTGCACTGACTGTAGGATTAAGAAGTAAATCTAGCTCCATTTTTGGTGCTCCAAAGAGGCAGGTTTGAATGCAATGTACTGCTGCTCATTCACTGGTCTTGCCTATTAATGTCAAACTCGTGATACCTAGAGGTAACAAATAAAAATTTCAGTGCTTTCACTTTATCCTGTGGTTTGTCCTTTTCTGTACTCACTCGCACACAAAAGCTGTGACCGTACCAGCATGTACTGGTGAGAAGCCCTTCTTGTTCCTGGCTCTGGCCCCAACACAATCACTGACTGCCTTTCAGCTGCAAGAATACAGAGAAAAGAATTCTAGCCTCTTTCACTGTGTATGCTCACGCAGAGGCACTGTGGTGGTTTAACAGTTGTGGTTTTCAGTGGCAATACACTATGCAGTCCTTATTCCATAAAGCCATCTGGGTAAAGGGGTTTGGGCTTGCTTGGGTTGAGTGGGTTTTTTTACTGTGTTTTGTTGTTTTTTTTAAGATGACTTTAAAAGGTATATCTTGCAGCAGCTTATCAAGAGAACCCCATCAAGTGAAAAATACATGCAATTCCTCACCTAGGTAAAGGAGATTTCAGTGCTCCCAGTGCTATCCAAAGTCTCAGGCTCCTTGCTTATCAACACAAGGCAAACCTAGAGGCCAAGCACCTGTGTGACTCCACACCACATGCTTGCAAAATGTGGCTTTTGACCTTCCCAAATTCACTGCTGAGCTCTGTGAAATTACTGGGTATCCCACATTGTGATGGGAAGACACTTTTCATGCCAGGAAATGAGTTATGCACAGAAGCTGTGCATGAAAAGAGAACAGAAACTTTTTTAAGTTTGTTTCAGATCTAAGACTAACAAAAACCAACAGATGCTACAGGAATATTCACACAAAAGATCAAATTTCACATCCATTTAACCCAGTGCCAGAAATTTACTGGCAACAATGAGTAAAATGCACAGAAAAAGCCTCAAATACCAACTGTACAAGAGCCTCTCATTAAAAACAACAACAAAAGAAAATAAACTCATTCAAAATACATATGTTGGTAATAGCTAGCAATAAAGCCACCTCCAGGACACAGAGCTGTGGACACAGGCTGCAATCCCATGATGTGAGGCTGTGAATAATGCAGAACCTCTACACTGGTAAATGCAGAACATGACAAAGGGGTGACAATTCCCATTCACCTACTTGTCTAACTGGACTTCAAGTTAAACATCAACCATATCCTATTACTGAATTTTTATTAGAGATACTACCGGCACAGCAAGGGTAAAGGCCAACAGTGATATCATTTAATTTTCAAATGGTTTCCCAGGACAGAATACCAAGTGACTCTACACTTCTAGATAAAGACCATGCTAAGACTACACAAGTGCAAAGACAGCTTTACGTTATGGCAGAAGAAGACAGCTAAACAGATTATCTGTCCACAAAAATGCTGCACTGATCTGAGGCACATACTAGCCTGCAGGACATTTCTATGTAGTTGGCAAATCATTAGTCCTCTTAAGTCTCTTAATTAGAGAAACAGGATCAACAGTCAAAATCACAGTACAAAATAAGGCCAGGTTTATGCTGCACTTTGATATTCTCATCTCTTTGCTCACAACCAGACTAGAAAGGTGCATGTGCACTGGGGCAGCAAGTAACTTGTCACACCCAGAAGCTGTCCCAAGAGAAACGATCGTGATCACTTGGCCCAATTCACTCCAACTCTCTGCTCGCACCAGATCACTGAAAGATGACTAATGGCTCACTGGCCCCTAGGAGTTCAGAAATTTCTTGCTGAAATTATAAGAATAGCCTCTCACAGAGCCCCATTGGCCAGAACAGAGCTGCAGGCTTGTACTCAGTCCAGGATCCTGATCAAGCCAGGTGAGCATGTGCTATGAAGGAGGCAAGCTTTTACACTACAGGAATAGTGGTGTTAACTACTATAGGGGGAATAGAATCAGGGCACTGACCTCCTAGGAACATCTGAAAACTCCTTCCAAGAGGTTTTGTCAGTCTGTTTTTCAAAGTGCCCCAAACTGTAGCAAACCAACTATGCTTCTTAATTTATTGCAAAACAATGCAGTTTGATGAAACATTATTTTAGAGAGATTGAATTGGATTCACTTTCCCTATAGCTTTTGAAATGCTAAGAAGTTTTTCCCTCTCTGTGTCAACAAGACATTATTACACATTTTCACCTGTGCAATTCAATAAGCCAGCTCTCACTATTTCTGTTTTGAGATGTTACACTTAGAAAAATTAAATTTCCACTTCCCTTTACAAAAGTTAAATTCATGGCAAAATGCTATACTCCCTTCGTGCTGCTCCCTGCAGAGATACAACTTCAGAACACTTCATGGTCACTAAAATGACTATAAGTGAGAACTCCGACACCTGTAATAACCAGCAGCCACAGCAGCATGAGGAACATCAGTGACCTGTCAGAAACAAACAGAGCACATTTGTTAGCCAGACTTCAGTGATTCAGACTTCCACTGATGCTAGAAGTGAGATTTCCTCTTTTGAGGATGTGTTGTTGAGATATTAACTTATTACTCATTTAAGGGCAGCCACTGGTAGCACAAAGCATGCTTCATGACTACCTCAGAACATAAATTCTGCTATGTGCATGTGAGACCCAGGGATTTATTTCCTCTGCTAGGCTGGGGAAGAGGGTGACCTCTCTCAGAGGATTTTTGCCTGAAATTTGTATCTTCAGCGTTAAGTACTACACCAAGAGCAACACATCACAACACCATATTTCACGCCATTTTATTTATAAAATTGTTATTATCTAACAAATTGCATATAAAATGATTTACTTCAAGTAAATACAGAGTACTGCACAACTATTAAAACTATTGTGTTGTCCATCATAAATGTATTAAAACATACCTAAAAAAATGCATCTATTAAAAAACAAAAACCCGAGAACACAAGTAGCATGACCAAGACCACTTTCAATAGCTTAAAATGAATTACCAGGAAGTTGCATTAACTTCCTAAGTATACTCCAGTTACACCCATTGAGATCAGCATGTGATACAATACCACAGTCTAATGCTACAGATGACAAGTAATACATATGCACCTGATCTATGTTTTTCTCCTAGACTAAAGATAACCAGTCTGAAATCAGATAACTAAAGCTCAAGTCAAACTCTACTGGGCATGCAGTTCTGTTATAGCAATACTTTCAACCAGTAAGTGTAGTTGGCTTTTACAATCAATTTTACATCTGATAAAAAAGGAACACAAGAGAATACATTCGTATAAAAAGGAATGATACACATGGGGTAATTATCAACTCCTTTCCTTATGTCATCAGATGAACCAAGCACAGAGATTCAGTTGGAACTGATCTGGAACACACTCATCAGAAATGGATCTAAGCCACAAAACCCAAATCCCAGACTCATCAGAGATCAAGGCAGCATCAGATCCATCTCTACTGAGAACACAGCATGAACATACATACAGACGGAGCTCCTTGTCAACAACTCTGTATTGCTGAAACACAATTGACAGCTAGTGCCGCATGGCTGAACACCTGCCTGGTGCATGCTAGCAGCACGTTGTTGCTGCGATGTTAAGGGAAGAAGATTTTTATTTTATTCAAGTGTTAAAATTTGGTACGTAGCAGATCTAACAAGGTAGATTCTTTCATGTGCATTATACAGTTTTGCTACCAATCACAGACGTCCCAAAAATGTTCAGAGAAAAATAAAAAATGGGAGAAGCTGCAACTTTCACCAGTTGTTGACACCAGTTGAGATCTAAACTCCCCTCTAATTGTTTGCATAACTACCACTACAATGTATCCAAATGGCACACATACAACAAGAAAGGAAATGGAATTAAGAATACACATGAGAGTTTCTCTTGTGACCAACACTGTTCATCAGAATCAATTTTGCCAAGGGCATCTCTAATGAAGAAAAAACGCAGATTAACAGCAATTCAAATAGCACCACGCTTAGTCCTGCCACAAGTGATGGTTACCTCCCAAAACCGGTACGGGGCGCTGACTCTGGTTCTCCGGTTTACAGTCGAATACTACTTTCCTAATGCCAATTAGCAAAGGACAAACACAAGGGGGGTCCTGATACTAACAGAACTTTCCCCTCACCGAGAGTTTGCTGCAAACGGGCCCGGAGACACTAGGTGGCAGGCGACTAAAGAGCTTCTGCCTCACCGGCAGGGCGAGGTAAAGCACAAATGGCTGCTTACTGCACTCAGGTTTGGTCAGTAGAAGTCATACGGTGGACATCTTGCTTGTCATCATAAACGCTTTGAGGGTGAAAAGCAGTCATGTGCAAGAATCATTTAATCTGCATGCTATTATTTACATTTCAAACACTATTTACACACCAGGACCACAATTAGCATCTCTCTCAATGGGACTGGCAAATTTCAGGACAGAGCACACCTGAGCAACGTCTCCACTGTTTCAAACTCTAAGGGGTACAATCAAAATTACAGATTTTGAAACAAACATATCTACTCTCTACTGAAACAAACACACAGACTGTTCAAACATTTGTTCATTAGGTATTAAAAAAACACACACATAAGACAAAGCTTGTGAATATGGAGAGAAAGTATTTAGAAAGCAGAGGAGAAAGAATTGCGGAGCCCTTTGCTAGGGCTCAGTGGAGAATTCGGAAATGGCTTTAAAATCAGGGCTATCACTGAAGCAACCAGACCTCTCAGCAGCAACACTTCCATCACATATGAAGTGCTCAGCAAACAGGTGTTTCATGGTCTACAAAGGGCCACAAGCATGACAACAAATTGCTGAGCAATCACTGCAGATTAAGCAACACTGATCTCTGAACTCACATTACCCACTAGCCCATCAGGCAAGCTAGAAATTGTCAAGAAGTCGTACTGCCTACCATATTTTATTGCTTTGGAAAATGAGCCCATGTAGCTAGTAGTTGTGCTCTAGTTGTGCTCACCTGAAGTTTCTGTAAGGTTTTCTGGAAGAAAGCTCGATTGATTTTGGTAGGCTCTGACAGTAACAGATTGACTTCCAAGGCCTCCCACAAGCTTTCCAAACTGGACACCTAAGCTGCCAGTAGCTGGGGCATTTCTAGGACATCTAATCCAATCTGTAGACAAAAATGTGGGATTTAAATGTGCGATAAAGGCAGGTAATCCTGAACATTCAATACTCATCCATCAAATAACTGCAAAAATGAGAAAAGTTAAGTGAGTTGAGGAGGAAATAGCATCTGCAGCAAAAAATGCAAGGCCTAGAAAAATAAATTTAGTGGCTTTTTATAAGAACAGTCACTCTGGGACTCACAAGATATGTTGCACATTTGTGTGCACACGTGCAAATACTGAGAAAAAGACTTGCTCACCTCACATCATTTACCTTCCTAACAGTCGGACACTGTCAGTGCACATCCAGCAGACTGGAGCTCAGGGAAAAGCACAAGACAGAAGGCCAATACAGCACAACTGCAGAAATTCAAGTAGAGGAATGGAAGTTGTCTTCAGAATCCCACAGCAGCAACAGCAGTACTCAAGATCAGTGGCAATAAGGAATGTTTCTGTAATACAGACTTTTTTTTCTTCGAAGTAAAGTGCTGGGTCACAACCAAGGCTCTTGAGTGAAGGAGTCATTTCCTGAACCAGACTTCCCTGATTTCTCCCCACACCATTTCATCAGTGCAGCATCATAGGTGCTGTCTGCCCTGCTGCTGTCAGGCAAAATGGTGTGTCCCTTTGTGGGAAACAAACACCGGTAACTCCTCAAGATGAGGAGTGACTAAGAAAAACATAACACTGTGGTGAGGTGGAACCAACTTTATTAAGGACAGTGAATTATAATTGCTTGCAAAGGCTTGAAAAAAAAATACTCTGAGTCATGGCTGGCCTTTAACAGCAGATACCATAGGATATGGAGGCTTCCTGATTCAGAGACAGTCAGTGGGAGTTAACCAGAAGAGAATGAGGTAATACTGAACGACAGAAGGACCACAGGACTTTCTGTAGCATTTGTGGATCATCAGTGTTCCCAACACCAGTATTTGGAGGGGGGAAAAAGCACAGTCAACTAAAGCACAGAAAAGCAAAATGTGCAAGGGTACATATAGTCACATGTTTAAGAGCCACGGGACCAGAAAAGACCTTAATAGGCCACCAGAGCAGCCTCCTATCCATCCCCCACAGCAGGGACACTTTGAAAACAACGCATTAATCTCTCCATGTACTCCTTCGAAAAACCATCTCTTGCAAAAACGTGTTACACACCTTTTTATCTCTGTTTTACCAATGCAGGTGCAAAGAGCTTTCAGGGTTGATTCTGCAGGTACTGAAAAGGGTCATAGAAGAAGCTTAATTTGTACAAAGTGCAATGAAAAAGCTACCCAAGTCATTGTCAGGTCTGTTAAGTCATTATTATTTTTGAAGAAAAACAACTCAAAGTTTAAGGTGGATGGAATCTGATCTAATTCTTCTTCCACTATTTGAGCTTGATTGCAAATTGTCCTCCTTTGTCCACTGCAAGAATACATGTCTTGGCTGATCCTAACACACATTTCTATTTTAGAACTTTTATTCCATTGCTTCAAGAAAATTTTTTGTTGCATTTTAAGCAACGAAGGGAGACATATCTTCATAGCATGGATTTGTCCACTGGAAGTAAGCATTTACTCTGGTAAAAGCTGTTTTCTCCAAGTTCCAAAGGAAGGGGATGTGATCTTCCCATAATCACATGCATTTACCAATAAATAAGTTCAGATTAGATTGTATTAAAACATATGCACAGATTTAAAGCACTGGAGTGTCACAGATTCTTACTCCACAGCTCATGCAATTGAAAAGAATTGAAGGAAAAAAAAAAAAAAAGAGAAAGTCCAAAGCCTCAGATAGGAACAGATCAAGAAATTATCTTAAAAGAAGTCTTGTACAAGTATATCAAAGCACAAATATTAGTGAGATCCCTAAATATATTAGGTTACACTAAATTCCAGAGTAACAAAAGATTTAGCCATATCAGATACATATGTTTTGATTATTTTTTTAAGTTAATATATAATTCATTCTTTGAATAATAATATTCACTTGGACCCAACATCCACACTGTTTTCATACATTTATACAGTTATATCCCATTCTTTCCTTAAGAGACTGACGTCCTAAGGTATGGCAGCAACCAAAGGCTCTACCCTTGCTTGTCAAATATAAAACTCCTTTCCCTTCATACAAGGGTGGAGAAAGGAAGGAAGATGTTGATAAAATCAGGTAGTTTTCCCTGTGAGCTTGCTGATTCCAACTTCAAAGTACTACAGGGAGACAGCTGGAAGCTTGTGTAAAAAAAAATAATAATAATAATTAAAAACAAACAAAAAAACTAACTTTCCCTTGTTTTAAAAACAGTTTCATTTACTGTACAATAGATGCATAGAAAGTTGCTTCCTGCTTGATGAGTTTAGGCCTGTAGCTACGTTTTTCTGTGAAAATAAGAAGAATGTTCCTTTACAGAATAGTGAAGTGAGTGATCATCTCAGGAATATTTGGCAGCTACTAAGAGCTCATGACATGAAGAATCAACAGTATATCCACAGATTACAACGATGCAACTCTGTCCCACTGAATACACCAATTTTAAAAAAAAGTGTCCACTTGTTACTCAGGATCAAGAATACAGTAGAGATTCACAGCTCAACAGCTTTCGAACTGGTGGTTTAAAGCAAAAAATAATAATAATAATAATTGTCAGTGAGCAGCAGATTTTAAAGAGCCCACTCCTCTCTTCCCCACCCCAAAGAAAAACGAGTTCACTGCAATAACAGGAACTTAAACTTGAGACTGTGTGGGAGAGAAGGCTTCCCTGTCACCCATGTCCATACAGCTTGGTGTCGGAGTGACACACTGGAGGTTTCAGAGGGTTTCGGTTGTCCAGTGTCTTGTTGTGGTTACTTCAGCAGTTTTACCAGGTGGCTCTGACAGCCTCAATGTCACTAACCAAATTCTGGGCTAAGCAAATCCCAAATATCTGGAAGAGACAATAGTTCATTCATTTGGAGCATCAGAGAACTCTTTTCACACAGGTAAAGCCCTTTGGTTATACAAAACTTTGATAGGAAAACAAGCAAAAGAAAGTGGAAATTAACAGTAAGCATTGGCAGAAGAAAGTATTGAAAAACTCATGTAACCCTCATATTTTATAGTGTTGCTGGGTACCAGGAAATCAAATTTTCTATATTTACTTCACAAAAGCAACTGTAAAGGCATTCCACTGCTCACTTAAACCATCAGGAACTTTAGACCTATACAGGCTTAAAAATCTCCATCCAATCTTTATCTAACACAGAACACTGATTTTGACCTGTAAATAGCTAAAAAGAAAAATCTCTACTGACAAAAAATAAATACCTCTTAACACACAGAAAAAAAGCCTCCAGCATTTAGCACACCTCACTAAAATCTAGACCTTCTGTTTCTAGGTGAAACTCGCATTGCATTTCTAATTCTCATATTCAGTCCCCACTCAGCACCTAGAAGTTTTATTTCTCTGCTGCTCTTCAGTGTAGTTCATTACAAAGAACACAACAATTACCTGCAGTAATGCTATCCCAATGAATATACCAGCAACTATGGTGAGATTGTCCTGCAACCATTTCTCAAACTGAGGGACACAGCCTTTAGTGTAGATAACAATCTGCTGATCAACTTCCTGTCAGGGAAAAGGAAGAAAACAGAGGTAGTTACATTCAAATATCCCACCAGTAAAATAACCTGTTTTTGCCAGAGGGATTCAGATCCTTAAGACACATTAGAAGAAGAGAAAAAAAATGCTTACTGGTTTTTGCCTTGCATCATAGCCACACTGGGTATTAATAACATCTTCCTAGGAAAGAGAGACAAAGAAAAGGCAAACGAATAAAAAGAAATATCTCCAAAGTATTCTGTCCCAGTTCCCCAGAGTTGGTCCTGTATGTAGTAATACAATCATCCCAGTTTTGATCTTCATACCATTTTTAAAAAGATCCTTCTCTCTTCCATTCAGTGCTGTTAGTTATTAGCAACAAACAAAAACACAGTGTGAAAAGTACTTTAAGCTTTCGAAGGAGCTCAGTGGGAAAATTAGCCCTCTATCTGGGCAAACCCCACATTCCATATGTAAGCATTTGGAAATCAAAGAAAAGGGATTAGAAAGCAACTGATTGAAGGGAAAAGACTTTCTGTTCAAAAGATTTCATCTGTTCACAAAAATTACTGATAAAATTTTTCAGGGTTCAGTCATGGGGAGGTGAGAATGAGGAGTTCCATTTGCAGAAGCTGCAAGTTCTTACATGATGTCTGTAGAAATATATACAGTACCTAGTTCATTTTCAAAACAATAGAGGAAAAAGAAATGGGTAGCATTTACTAGCGTCCATTCTTTCTTATGGGATCTTGATACCAATGGGGAAGAAGTTTTCTTCCTACTGCGTCTGTTTCAGAAATTCTCAAGCACCTTTCACAGGCCCTGACAGATTTTCCCACTGAACAGGTGCTACGCAGTGGAAGCTAAAGCTGACATTACTCTCTATATACAGGTATTTCAAAGCAATAAAATGGAGCAACTACTTTGCTGCAACAACAGCAAAATTTTAAGTTACTGGCTCATATAATATTAGTAAGCAGAAGGAGTTGCTCAAGGAAGTCAGAAAATCAACCAGTATTAGCTAGATGTACTGAACATCACAATTTAATCAAATTGTGGGAAGTTAGAAACACAGCCAGCAGAGAGAGATTTTAAGTAACAGCCTTACAGAAGAAGAAATCTCCTCTTATCAGTACATAAACTCTCTTTTTCCACTTTTCAGGAAGTACATCAACAGGTACCAATCCTGTCAGTTGCCCAAGCTGAATTCCCTCAATGGACCTTTAAGGAGTTGAATAATTTTTTATTTTTTAATGAGATGAATGCTCCTTCTCCAGGACATAGAATATCACAGAGCACTTCAAGTCTTCAAAAGCAGATGAGATTCCAAGAGAGGGATTTTAAGCTTTCTTTTTCATGCTGGGCATCTACTGTTTTATTACCAATATCTTCTGTCTTTAACCTCAAGATCTGATAACTGAAAGAAAGCATGACAAATGAAATGGAAATGTGCCAACTTTTCTAGGTCTTGCCTGTAAAAAAAAAAAAAGTAGAACATTTCAACTTGTTAAACTACAAAGTTTAACTAAAGGAGTCTAAATTTGTTTCAAAGGAGTTTTGCTTTGGCTTAGCTTAGAATTTTTACTTTCTGATTTAAGTTAAACTAAATGCTACACCAAAAGCAAGTCCTGTGCATGCTTTCTTGAACGTAACTTTTTGCATCAGTCCAACACTGCTCTCTAATTCCAAAGGAGAGAAATTTGCTTTCCCATGGAATAAATCAGTGTTTATCGTACATAACAAACCTGTCACAGCTTGGTTACGTTTATATTCATTACATGCATTAGGCAATTTTTATTTTAAAGGGAATAAAGTGTGTTGCTTCTCTGCAATGAATAAGAATGAGGATTAAGATAAAGCTTCTGGTTACTGCAGCACCCCTTAAGAATATGAATAACTATGTGTACAGACAGAAAACTTTAGCATAGATTATGTATTTATAGAATTGCATTGTAGCACTGTCAAGAGTTTGGTTTTATAACAACTATATTTTTAAAACTGGGTTGTGATGACCTCTGTGGGTGGGCAGACTTGTGAACATTAGGGGGAAATCCTAAGCTTAAAGTAAGGCTTTAGCCTAACATGCTTTTCATTTTGCTATAATACTTTGTTAAAAGACACAGACATTCACAAGGAATATTCAAAGTAGCTTGAAGATGCATTCAACTGCAGAGGAACCAGAAGACAGCATGTGTAAATGGAGGGCAAAGGAGAACAACTCCAGAAGTGTCTAGAGGCCAAAGCAGCAACTGCTTTGAATTAGCAAGGCAGGAAGCACCTGAGCTGCCTACTGGCAACTCATCTGATTTTAGTTAGTGCTATGGACTCAGATATTCAAGGAACTAGAAGTCACTCCACCTGAGCCATAGCTGAATTACCACATAATACAAGCACTCACAGGCTTCTACTTTTGAACTATATGAAAGTCAAATATGTGCAGCATTACACAGAATTGCAGGGGTTGGAAGGGTCCTCAAGAAATCATCAACTCCAACTCCCCTGATAACAGGTACCCTAAAAGGGTTGACATAAGTAGGTGTCCAGACAGGTCTTGAATATCTCCATAGAAAGAAACTCAACAACATCTCTGGGTAACCTGTTCCAGTGCTCTATTACTCCTTTCACAAAAATTTTCTACCACATGTTTGTACGTAACTTCCTCTGCTCAAGTTTTAGGCCATTACTCCTTGCCCTGTCAGGACTCACCACCAAGAAGAGCCTGATCTCATTCATTTGTCTCCTACCTCCCTTCAGCTATTTACAAACATTAATCAGATTCCCACTCAGTCGTCTTATCCCCAGGCTAAATAGACACAGGTTATTCAGCCTTTCCTCACACAGGAAATGCTGCAGGCCCTTTATCATCTTTGCAGCTGTCCACTTGGCTCCCTCTAGGAGATCCCTGCTCTTTTAGAATGGGAGAGCCCATAACTGGATGCAGTATTCTAAATGTGGCCTCACCAGGGCAGAGTAGAGAGAGAGGATCACCTCTCTTAACCTGCTGACTACGCTCTTTTTAATGCACTCCAGGATAGCATTGGCCTTGGCCACAAGGGCACACTGCTGGCTCATGGCCAACTTGTTCATCAGAACATGCAGGTCTTTCTCTGCAGAGCTCCCCTCCAGCAGGTCATCCCCTAACCTGTACTGACGCATGCAATTATTCCTCCTCAGGTGTAAGACTCTACACTTGCTCTTATCAGGATCCTCCCTGCTCATCTCTCCAGTCTGTCCAGGTCTTGTTGAATGGCAACACAGACTTCTGGTGTGTCAGCCATTCCTCCCAACTTTGCATCATCAGCAAACCTGCTGAGGGTGCATTTTATCCCTCTTATTAAGATGTTCAACAAAATTAAGCCCAGTACCAGGTCATGGAGAACACCACTAGTGGCAGGCCTCCAACTAGACACCGTGCTGCTGATCACAGCTCTCTGAGTTCAGTCAGCCAGCCAGTTCTCAATCCAGCTCACCATTCACTCATATGTCCCACACTTTCTACGCTTACCTACAGTGTTTTGGGAGACTGTGTCAAACACCTTGCTGAAGTTGAGGTACACAACATCCATTGCTCTCCCTCATCTAACCAGCCAGCGATGACATCATAGAAGGCTAGCAGGTTGGTCAAGCATGAATTTTCTTTTGTGTATCCACGCTGACTACTTCTAATAACCTTCTCCTTTCCAATTGCTTGGAGATGGAATCCAGAACAAGTTGTTCCATCATATTTCCAGGGACAGAGGTAAGGCTGACTGGTCTGTAGTTTCCTGGATCCCCCATATAGCCCTTTTTGAAGACTGGAGTGACATTGGCTATCCTTCAGTCTTCAGGTACCTCTTATGTTCACCAAGATCTTTCAAAGATGACTGAAAAAGGCTCAGCAATCACCGTTGCCAGCTCCCTCAGCACATATGGATGCATGCCCTTGGGGCCTAAGGATTTGTGAGAGTTGATTTTGGCTAGATGGTCTCTGACCAGATTCTCCTAGACCAACAGGAAGTCTTCCTTTCCTCAGACTCTCTCTCTCTCTCTTACTGACAGGGTCTGGGATTCCTGAGGGCTAGTCCTATTATTGAAGCTGAAGCAAAGAAGGAATTCAGAATCTCTACCTTCTCAGTGTCCCCTGCTACCTGGGCATTGGTCTTATTTAGAATGGGACCCACATTTTCCCTAATCTTCCTTTTACTGTTGACATACTTACAAAATATCTTTCTTGTTATCCTTTAACTCTTTTGCAAGGTTTAACTCCAAGAGGGCCTTAGCCTTCCTTGTTGCATCCCTACAGGACCTCCCAACATTCCTATATTCTTCCCAGGTAGACAGGCCCTTTTCCCACATTTCATGGACCTTCTTCTTTCCTTTTAGTTTATCCATGAGTTCCTTACTCATTCACAAAGCCTCTTGCCAACTTTTCTGGATTTCTTACTCTTAGGAATGCAACAATCTTGAGTTTGGAAGTAGTGGTGTTAGCCATGTAACAAACTCTATGCACACAACCCATCCTTATTCCAAGCTTTTCACTGTCACTGTACTGCTTTCCCTATGCTCCTTCAAACAACTTCTGATCCTCTAAGTCTGATCTCAGATGACTGCAGGACAAGCTAATTTTTAAAAGAAGACAGAGTGCAAAGATCTCTGTGGCTGTCTCCAGACTGTAATGCTAACATACACTACTTCAGAACACAGGCTGTCACTTATTACTGCACAGAGCACAAACCAGGCCAATATGATTGCAGCCTCTGGATACTCCATTAAATAATAAGTGATACCTGCTTTAAAGTGTCTGACCTTACAGTTGTTCTTAAAGGCAGCAAATGAAATATCCTGATGATAATCAATTAAAAGCTCATATCCTTCAACTCATTATGGACTCCTGCTTTTTATACTCACTAAAATTAACATGTACATTCAGCTAGGCTTATGCTTCTCTCTTTCTAACAAAAAACAGCAAACATAAAAATCATACAGTGAAGACCTAAGTTAGTTCAGGATTTTTTTGCTGATGGAAATTAGTAGTTATGTTGTGCTTCAAGTTAAAAAAAAAAAAAAAGATGGTAAAAAAGTTAAGATCATGTATGACTTCCAGAAAAACCTTATACAATCATTTAAAATTGAACAATAGACCCCTCCTACTCTCTAGACTGTGACTTACGGCAGGGTCTTTAGTGCAGCAAGAGAATGGCACACCACAGCGCTCTCGACTTGCATTAGAATCTGTGCAATTGAAGTAAATATTAAGGTTCCAGTCATCAGCTCCAAAAGCCCCACAGCACTGCCACTAGAACACAGAAAGAAGAACTTTATGACTTTCAGAATCAAATCTCAGCATTAAAATGTGCATAACTGCTGACAGTATCCTTCTTGCATTCCATAAAGAATCCAAGAGTCCCTCATTTAATTGGAGATACATTATTTATTTTTTTTAAGACCACTCCAAACTTCTAAGGTATTCTAACATTACCATGGGATTAATGTTCTGTTCACACCCTGCAATATTGTTCTTTGGAAAGAAAACTACAGAGCATATATTCTAAAATCTGGAGTTGCACAGTCCTAGAAGCTCAGGCCCCAGGGACAGTACAGCCAAGTGTGATACTCTGCCCAGTCTAATATGCCATGAGTTCCGTTATGGTTTTATGATTTTTGTTATATTATTGATATTCCACATCATGACATCATGCAGTGTATTGGGAGTTAAAGAGGAAAACAAACCTGATCAGCACCAAGTGCTGCACTAGTATAGCTACTCCATTTGCCAGTTTGAAAGACTCTTTGCTAGGCTGTATACTAGTCAGTATGAATTCAGCATTTACCACACATCACAGATTGCACAAGTAACCCCTAAATGAAGGAAAGCAGAATCCTTCAAAAATAATCCTAATTTTATACCTAGTCTCTGGTAAAAAATGCTGAACCTGCGAAGAACAGACTGAACTTCAGTGGAGCAGTGATGGTTTACAGCACTCCAGAATCTAGTCCAAGGAATCTATTTATGTCAACTAAAAAAATCACACTAATAATAAATAAATAAATGCAGCTTAGCACATTTTAAAGTGTTGGGAATGGCAATTCTTTCCCTCTGGGTGTAACTGTATTACTAGAAATATGTTGTCTTCAAGTCTCATCTCTCCTAGCTGAAAAAGTAACTCGTTCTCAAAATTCACGCTGCCCCAACTTAACTGCCAAGAGTGCTAATCCAGTTATCTACTGCCAGTCTACTGCAAAACTGGATTGTAGCCTTATCAATGCATACATATACCCCACTGCTTTCAGACCTCTGAGCTTCTTCAAACAGGAAGAAGTTTCAAATGAGTACAAAGATCCACATTCTATTACTCACTCACTTCTTCCCTCAAGGCACATATGAGCAAACCAAATGCTTGGATAAAATACAAAGTTATTGCAGAATATGTACAAATAAAGAGACATTATGATTTCAACCTATACTTAATGATGCAGCTATACAGGACCAAATTCAAAGTGCAGTTCATAAAACATAGTCCAGAAGACAGTACTGGAGCAAGAATGTACCAGTGAAATGGCTTGTGTGTGAAATCCAGTACAAGACTCCTTTACATACTGGCAAATTTGACCCCTGAACCTCCACAAGCGCACGCATCTGATTTCATTCTTCCTTCCCCTTCAGGTTCTGCTGAAATGTCCTTTAGAGATTTCTTATAAGGACTTTCAGAATTGCCCACTTCATTAGGCTAAACACAGCGAGTCTTCTTGAGACAAAACATGGCAGTCACAACAAGCCCCCATCTCTCTGTCACTGCAGAGCAGTGTAGCATCTCTAATGTTGCTGAAACATTCAATTCATAACTGAATATGTTTCCATCAAGCTAAGAAAAATGTGGTTTTGGGGAGTGGTTTTTGTTTGTTTTTAACAGAAGTGATAGCTCTTAGAATAAAATATTTAGAAAACAATCCCCCCTAAAGTATATTTATAGGCACATACAAATATGCTCCAATAATCTGAACACAAAACTCTTATGGTAACTAGTCAATTTGACGCGCTTATCTTTAAAAGGCTTCATGAATAGATCACCCCAAGTCTCTATTTTAATTGTTTTAATGAATAATACAAGAAATAAGCCACTGTTCACAGGTACTGTGCACTTGCATAAGTTCTGTGAATGCATTCTAGTATATTTTTTTTAGTCCTTGAAGAAACCAAACAGACAGGAAGTAATAAACAGAGAAGGTATTTCTTTAAAGCAAGCATTAAAAAATAAACATAGTCCTACTTACATATTCCTGTGTAAAGTCTATGAGATTTTGTAAATCAATGTCATCTCGGTATGCTCTGATGTTGTTGTTTATAAAGAAATACAGCTGGTCCTTGATCCAGTCTTTGAAAACAAATGCTAGAATACCAGCAGTGAGTTCCAAGAAGAAAATAATTCCAAGAAACACAGAAAACTATGACAAAAAAAAAAAAAAACACAACAAAACATTACAATTATTTTGCTGTCTTGCCAAAGGTTTATTTTTCAAGGCTCACAGTTACATCTTGCCATAAAGCTTTGTCTGTTTCAGAGCAAAATCAAGCTATTCATGTAGACAATAAATTTTTAAAAATACTTTTTTTTTTTCATTAGAGTTGCAATACAATACCCTTAATTTTATTCTAGCAAATAAAAATGGCAGTGAATTCAAACACTGGCATCTAGAGCTGGACATTTCACTGGAATTCCCAAAGAAGCCCAAAATTGTTCACTCTATATTTCAACAGAGATGGCCAACTGCCAGGCTCTCTGGAAACTCATGTTAAATTTCTGAGTAGGCACTCTCATTTTCGAAGACACTGAACAACAAATGGAACAAATTAAATGCTGTCTAAGTGACCTTCTCTTTAGGCATCCTCTCTCATAAAACTTAGCCTAAGTGGGTAAAGTAAAAATTGCTAACAACAGAAATTAATTAATGACTAAGTCAGAGAGGAATGTCTATGGAATGACTCACATCCACATTAAAACCAAATGAGGCTGTGATGATTAATGCAAATGCAATGGATGCCAAAGGCATTACTAACGATCTGCTGCTTTCTCTTAAGCATCTCCACTGAATCTACAGTGTTTTAAAACACACAGGGGTCCTCGTACGCTAGAATTCCATCCCTTCTGCAACTGCGCCTTTAAGTCTCATTTTAATATGCTCTCTGTGTTTGTTCAGATGCATTTTTAATTTCTCCATCAGCTGCTGTATAGGAAGCTATTTCTGGTACAGCAGATGGGTACGTTTTAGAGAAGAGAAAGAAAGAAAGAAAGAAGAGAGAAAAAAATTACAATATCTTTCCTTCTGTTTTTGTTTGTTTTGTTTTCAAATAAAATTAAGTTCTAGCTTGCTCTCTTCTATCTCAAACCACTTTATAAATGGCTTAAGAACAATAAACTGCCTCCTCCCACAATACAATATGTCAGTGGGAGTCAAATATGTGACCTGAAGGCTGACTTTTCACTGGAAAACTTTTCATGCATATACTGACAGTTAACAGTTATGAAGACAAATACTATCCTGGCTGTGCTCTACTCTGGAAGATGGGACAGGAGAGGAAAATATCTTGAATTTATTCCGAATCTTAAATTTACACTGGGCAATGAGGTCTTTTCACATTTGCTATAAAATACAGAGCCGAGCCTTATCAGCAAGTAGGGTTTTCCTAGCAGTCCTCTCTCATCTGTAATACGAGGAAAACTTGCACAGCAAAAATCACATGGTTCACATTCAGTAGCGTATTATACATTCCTCCTAATTCACAGGCAGCTGGTTATTGACTCTAAGCTCAATTCAGATTCTTAGTGATAGGAAGGCAGGAGTTCCATGTTATGATTCTTACCGTCAATAGTTCTAAATATTAAAAAAATAAAAAATAAAAAAAATAAAAAAAATTAAGCAGCAGAGATTAAGATCTATAAAGCATTAACAGTTAATCAAAAGAGATTCCCAGAACAGTCCTCTCAGATCAGTAACACCTTCTGCTCCCCACAATGAATTTTAAAATCTTTAAACAGTTAAGCAGGAATACCAAACATGACTTGTGCCACATAACTACTGAATGCCACAGTTGTTACTTACAAATTTGAGAAGAAAGGTATTTTCTCGCAAAGCTCCAATGCATCCTGCAAATCCCAAAATGAACATAACCGCTCCTACCACTAGGAAGAGCCAAACTGGATCAAAGCCACCCAGGTCAGTGATGGAAGAGATGTTGGACAGCACTCCCTGGGAAAGAAACAATACCAAGAGATAACACATGTGGTTAAGCATCATGTTGGAAACATTCAGTTTGCATTCTTCTTCTTAAAAAGGTAGAGGTTTAAAGCAAACCTTCTTCAGCACAGCAAGAAAACAGCAATTAATAAAATCTTCACATTAAACAGAGAGATAAAAAGAGTAATTATGTTCAGTATTTCTGAATCAACAAATGCGAAGAACCAAAAAGCATTATTCTAGAATCCTCTGCAAAAAAATTTACACATTTGAATAAAATTTAACTCGATTTTATTAACCATGGGGAGATGCATTTTAGGTATCATAGATGTTGCTCATGTAAAAGCACAAACTTAGAAATGTTGTGATAGATAAAGCAACCAATAGCAAAAAAAACCTCTTAAGTTTAGCTTTTATGCTCAGTATTTACAACCACTGACAGGAATTGTAAGTGAGCTCCTCAGTTAAATGCAGCATTTTACAGCAACAAATTTTATGTTATATTTTGGCAATTTAGACACTGAGCTGATTAAAACTTCAGTCACTTACATGCCAAAACCTCACTATGTACATACAATGTGACTACTGTCTAATCAGTTAAATGGAAAGAAACATTGAAATTGGTGTTATGTTTCTTAGTAGGACAGAAGGCCATTTAAGGACACATCTCAGGAGATGCTATGCACCAACATGGGTTAAATTTATCATATGGTAAACACAAGCAATATTTTAGATACAACAGTCAGCACTGCCCACTTATAATGCCATTAATACCTTGGATACAGAGCATGAGTTGTGAAGCCAGAAGTCTTGAGGACGTATTTTATTGATCTGAACACTTTTTAATTAGTTTGGCTGATGTTGAACAGATGGGTCATGTCAAGGAGCAAATACAAAGTCTTCCTTATTCCAGTGAGTTTGTAGAGGAACAGTTAAATTTCACAAAGCCTTCTGGCAGCAAAAAAGCTGAAGCATCACTGTTTCTTCTTTTAACTCCCTGGTGTCATAGGTCAATACTAAGCACACTACTGCAGTGGAGATTTCTTCACACATTCCTTCAAAGAAGCCTGAATGCAGACTGAGTGTTTAAGACTACTGCTTTCTTTATTAACTCCTGAATTAGCTATGGCTTGAAAAACAACAGTATAGATCTTCTCCTCTACAGCTTTTTATTTGCAGATTTATTCTCAAGTTTTCCATCCTTCTCGTTCCTGCTCACATCCACTTTGATTCTTTTGCTCCCAGAACGGCAATAGTTTTGAACAGTGTTATCATAGCATCATTTCCAAAAGTTCTAATGCTGTTAGAAGGCAACTCTTCATAACTGTAGCTTTGGATTTGTGACCTTGCTTTTTAATACATAATTTGAGACACTCAAAGCATGTAAAAAGTCATGCACCCAGTATCTCTAATACAGCACATCAGTCTGCAATCGCTTCCATAATTTTCCCACACAAAACTGACAAGGAATAAATTGGAAATGAAGACGATCCTTACTACTTTTTATTTCTGAATGACAGACTAGATAAAATAGGGGCCTGAATTTCTCCAGTGCACACAGCAAAGAGCATTGGAAGAGGTGAGCATACCATAAGACAATTGAAAAAAAAAAATAAAAAAACCCACAACCTAACTCTAACTTACAAACTATAAACAAGAGCATGAGTTAACATTCTCAGCCTAGATTTTCCTCCTACTAGAGAAGGAAACTCTACTATTGTCTGACAGGGATGAAATAAATGTATTCAATGCTTTCCTCCTACAATACGTATTGTACTAGAAACTCATTCATTACAAAGGCAAAAATAGATGTAACACATAATATAACACAATGCTGCTCAAACCCAGTATTACTGACAAAGCAGACCATTTGGTGTGGCCCCTTTTCATGTAACCAGTGATGAGGTGGTACAAGTCAGACTGAATTGAACACTTAACAATAGCTAACATTTTAAACAATTTGTACAAAAGTTTTCCACCACTGTTTCTTGATTACATGAGCTGTAAATAAGAAATCTAAGATACAACTTTCTGGCTAAGAACAACAAACAATAAGCAGCATAATTTAACACACAAACTTCTGAAGAGGGCATTGATCAGGACATACACAAGACAGGAAACACAAGCTCTGCCCAAAGGAAAAGGTCTGCTGTAATGACTTCCAACCAAGTTTGGAAGTTTCTTCTATGTTTTCCCCTATCTCATAACATGAGAACAAGTTATGCCTTAAGCAAAAAACTACTCCTTATTTCTTTTAACATTAGCTCATTTTTTTTTTTTCATTAATTCACTATAGCAGCGAATAAAAACAGTCACTGGAAAAAGAACATAGCTTATTGCAATTATTTTACTTGGAAAAGAAATAAATCCAGAAGGATGAATGCTCAATTAAGTCTTTCTTTATAAGACTCTTCAATCTTTCTTTTTCAAAGAAAAGAAAGAACAGTCTAATCAAGTTATTGCCATTATAAGCAGTAAAATTCAAATGAAAGATGAAATCCAAGAGTAATTCAGCTAACAGCTGTAGACCCTGTTCTTTGAGAAGATACTGATACAAATAAGTGTTAGTAAGAAAAATATAGCTTTATACTCTGTCACACCTAATGTAGCAGATTGGTTGAATTTATATTCCTTTTCTGACCATGCCCTTTCCCACCTTACTTGATTCTAGCACTGGCACTTTCATGCCACTCTAGCATGCCACAAGCTGGCCAGTCACACAGCGAAGGTCACTCATCTAAGCAGAGTTCTCCTCCAGGCTCTGGCTGCTCAGTACAGCTGTGATCTGACATGCACTAAAGTAAAACAATACAGGATTTATCTCCCATTGTTTGCTACCCTTGGAGAGCACCTTTATGTGCATCTTTTGCTAGTCCACATGTGGCAGCAAAAGATGGATAAACTCCAAGTAATGGATAAACTCCAAGTAATACATCCTGACAGTGCAAAGCATACTGCATAATTCTCATTTGTACTGCGTGCTGTCTGCACGTGAATCCCAAGTTATCAGTATTTTGGAAGTACCTCAGAATATACAGTCTTCACAGTGGCTCTGGCAATAAAACAATTGCTAGCAAGAGGAATGACAAACAGACAATGCTCTGTGCTTAGACCTAGACTTGCACAGAGGTAGTGCCTTATTACGGGGGAAAGTACATGAGTCTCGTAGTTGCCAATTATGTCTTCATCCCATCTTCAGTCAAAAGCAGAAGGAAACATGTACGGAGGTAATCGAGCAGAGGAATAGGAACCTCACAAGATAACACTGCTTCCTCCAGTGACACTGAATCCTCAAGGCTACCAGTCATGCATGTAATATATGGTGATTGTTTGCCAGCTCATTTCTTCCAGGGATGAAAAACCTCAACACACCACCTGTAAATCTTCTAAAGCTGGGCTCTCTGCAAACTGATAGAATTTTTTCTCAGCAACACTACTGCAGCAGTCCAATCTTTACCACAAAACAGTTGCAAGTACTATCGATATTCTGGCATCTAACAGGAGGAAAAACATTAATTTATTTTTTTCTTAAACCTATATTCACACTTCAGAGGTATAGTAGTGTTTCTGGGGTACAAACATAGCACTTCTTTGGTAGTTTAGACATATGCCTAATCTCTACTTGTCAGTAAACACTTTGGGTAGAGCTACACATGCTAATACTTTTATTCTCCCAGTGGCATCAATCCAGGGCTCTACTGTAGTCCCACAAGGAGAGCCAGCAGGACTTATTCTCTGGATGAGCTCCAACTCATCTGCTTGCTCTTTTCCCCCACCCTCAATTGCCTGCTGTACATTTGAATGTTGGAGTTCTTAACTTTTCCATCCCCTGTAAGTCACTGTTTGTTAGGGGTTATGAAGGAGTAAAATCTTCATCCATAAATGAACTAAAATTAATACTGGTGAAGTTATGAAGAAGTTTGCTTTATTTGTGAAGTGTATTTGATTTTGGTCACTAGGATAGAATGACACAGGCGTGCAACTGGAAAGACTGACATAACATTCTAACCCATCCTACACTCAGGAGTAAAGTCAAGTGAAACAGCAGGACCTGCTTCTTTCTCCAACAAAGGAATGGTAGAGAGGCATCGGTGGTGACTTCTACCGCACCAAAAAACACAAGATCACCAAGCCAGGCCCATCAGAAGTGCCTGAAGAGAAAACAGGGAGCTGACTCCCTCCAGTACAGGAGCAAGAGCAGAGCAAACAATTTTAAGAGAGATACCTGAATCTAGTGACTGATCCTCTGTTGTAATGCTGCTTTTTTTCACATGGCCAGAGCCATGCACCCTATGAGCTGGATCCCATGCATAGCTCAAGTCAAAGGAACGATACTGAAGACAGTTACTTGATAAAGCCCCTCCCAGTATTATATCTGCACTATTGCTTGCTTATATCCCATAAAAAAAAAAAAGATGAAGGAAACAACATTTACTTCAAAATGCATTCCTTGTTGCTTTCTTCATCCCATACAAAGATTACTGGGACCACTTGTACTGCTTTCCAAAGACAGATCTCTAACTCCAGCTCCAACCTGTGATATTTGATATACATCTATATTAACATTTTCATTCATTTAAAGGGACTCCCCATAACCTATGTTTCAGTTCATATTAACAGTCTTAGACCACATAAACTAGATTAATGACAAACGAAGATGTGCCTCCATAATATACAACTTGTGCTCCAGACACTAGGAGGCATTCAATCCATGAGATCACTCTAGAATTAGCCTGAAGAAAACAGCAGCACACTCAGCAGTCCCATGACAAACAATATCCCAGAGGGCCATAAAAAGAAGAAATCAACACAAATAGAATGGGAGAACTCAAGAGGAAAATATTTAAGACAGAAAAAAGCCACTAAACTTCTCTGCTGCAGAAGTGCATTTCCAGGATGAAGAAGAAAGTAAGCAGTCAGAAAAAAGGTTCAACAATACAAGACCTTCAGAAACATTTATTCTCTGCAGCCTAAGGATTAACCTTTCCACAAGCCTGTCTGCAGGGCTCAGAAATGCTAGCAAACAGAAACACACAGGAATGATTTCCAAATGTATTATTTTAAAATGGAAAAAAATATCTACTTTCACATTAATAAAATTTTTGCAGTTTCTCCATGCTGTGCATCTGAATAAGCATGAAGAACAGAACAATAGTCATCAAAATATGCCAAATTAATCCCACTCCAGCATTTTGCCTCTGCAACCAAGAATCTAGGTGAGCAATGTTTACAGAACTTACTTCCTTGATTTTTGTTGGTTTTGCATTTCCTACATCAAATAGTAAAAGCAGCAGCACATCAGTTTCCACGCTCCTAGTGAAGAAGCCTAACTGCCTTGCTCTGGCAAAGTCGAGTTCAATTGGCAAATGACTGGTAGAGATACACAAAATACAGTTTTTTGCATTTTTCAGGATTAATGGTTACAGGGTGCTGGAACACTACTACAGATTATTTAAAAGAGTCTTTAGATAACGAATCTTTATGTACGGAAATGTGAACGTAAATGTACCAGTGAGATCTAATTGACATGAAAAAGTCAAGTTTAAAACTTGAGATCGAGAGCAAGAGTTCTCACTCACCAAGAACACTGTGCAGGCACGTAGATGTACCATACTGCTACTCCAAACTGCAATTTGGCTTCTGAGCTGGAGTACCTTCTAGCTATGCTGATTTGACAAGAAAAACTTTGAAACTAAACTTATGCATGTTATCAGCCTCTTCCACCTCTCCCACCTCATGACATCCAACCTTATAAGCTGAGGCCAATCAACAAACTTTGCAAGGCCTTTCTCCCCACTTCAGCATCTCTACTTTTACAACCCCTTACCTAATGCAGACTCCAAAACCTCAGTACTTTCCTTCTAAAAGCTCCCACTCCACAGTCCCCAAAAGCCTCGGAAGACATAAAAGCAACTCATCACTTGTTCTCACTGCACTTGCATATAAATCTCCTGCAGGTAGTGAGAAAACCACAAAGTTTGTTTTCCTAAGTACCTACTAGCATCACATCATGAACACTCTCAAAGAGCCTTAAGACCACATTATTTAATATTCACAACCAAGGAGGGAAGTAGACATTTTGTACAGGGTTAATATGTTGTAAAAAGCAACAACAAAAATTGCTTGAAGTGGTTTAAAAGGTTAGTGAAATATAATGACTGTATATTTTTTCCCTGCTGCAGAGCAAACACAGTTGCTTGGACTTAGTAAAGTCTCTTTATATATGTTAACAAGCTGGGGAGAGGAGGGAGCGGATGGGGTGTCAACTGCTCAGTGGATGAACTTCTTTCTTAAATGGTACTAGACTAAGTTTTGTATGCCTGAAAACACCGTGAGATTGTGAGCTATGTAACACATCTATGGTATAGATGGCCTTATTCATCCCTCAAGTTTATTACCCTCATCTCCAGTTCTCTTTCTGAGTCCATGATCTGGAATGCTAATTGCCCAGTTTTTGTTCAGGCCTGGCTGGCTGGCTGTCAAGCCAATTCTACTGCCTGGTTGACTAATGAGCTCTTTTGCCTCCCTGCAAAGGAAGGTCATGAGACTGTATAGTGTGTTTTTTGGTTTTTTTCTTCACTTTTTTTTTCTTCCTTATTTTAAAGTCTAAAGAGAATTCAAACAAATCTAGCTAAAAAGAGGAACCGGCCATCAGATCAACAGATCTATCACAGTCTCACCTGGCAGCAAACAGGCTTCCTGTAAAATGTGGATTACTTCATTACATCCTGCATTTTTAACATGGCCTTGTACACTATTTTTCTGTGATGCAGCATAAGTACACACAAGTCAATGACCAGGACACAGAACAACACATCTAGATGTAAAACCAAATTATTAAACGTAGAATTAAATTAAAATCCTCTCCACTGCTATATCAACCTCACAGTACAGAAATCCTTCTGAAGACCTAATCTGGCCAAAACATGACATTTATTTTAACATATTATACAACAGTACTACTAAATTCAAAGATTTAGTTCATTGGGACAGCAGCAGTCTTCACAGTGTAACAGAACATTCAAACAAAAAAAAGGGTTGAAAGGGTTTCAGGAGCCTGGCATAGCACACCACTGACAAGAGCCTGGATTCATTCTCTTTGCACTCTAAGAGATATTTATAGACAGATAGCTCACCCGAGCCTCTTCTCCTTAAGGCTGAAGAGGCCCAGCTCACTCAACCTTTCTTTGTAGGAAAGGTTCCTCATCTTCCTGGTCCTTTGCTGGACTCTTACCAGTATGTCCATGTCTCTGTCCTGCTGAGGAGCCCAGAACTGAAACCAGTACTGCAGGTGTGGTCTCACCAGTGCTGAACAAAGCGAAAGGATCACACCCTCAACCTGCTGGCAACCCTTTGCCTAATGGAGTCTAGATCGCCATTAGCCAGAGCAGCCTTTGCAGCAAATGCATGCTGCTGGCTTCAGCTCAACCAGCAGTCCACAAAGATCCACAGTTGCTTTGCTGTCATACAGTCTTACAGTGAACCATTACAACAGACCACAGTGTTTAAGAGATTCACATCAGCCTTACACAAGAAGCAGTCTAACTAGAGAAGTGCTTTTCAATCTAGTTACAGATCTTCCAAGCGTTTGGCTTCACCTGCTTGTCTATTACTGCCAGCTCCTCGGCTGCAGCATGAACAGCCCTGTATGGGATGTAGCTGATCCACCCCCCCAGTTGCATGGGAACTACGATTACCTGGCACCTGATCCTGACTGCAGTTACTGGCTATTTCCTGTTCCCAGGAAATGTTTAAGATTACATGATAACAGATTTACTGTTGAGTAAAAACATGAACCTTGGTTTCTGATTATTTACAATTATGAATTGAAAACATTCTTCTTTGGAGGGGGGTTTCACATATAGACAATATGAAAAACCAAACCAACCATCTTTCTGCTAGAATGACCTCTAGCTGCAGGACTAGCATATTTCAGACTTCACAAACTAGTCTATAGCACTTTTCCCTTTACTTGCTCATTTATTCTAAATAGGAATAATTTGTGCTACCATAGAAATGATACAAAAATGTTAAGATCTTTTCTGATAAGCTAATCTGAAATATATTACTTCTTTGAGGCTTAGAAACTGGCATCATAAGCTCTATGAGTATGCTCAGATAATTAAATTAAAGATGTTTTTGCATCTCTGCTGAATGACAGCACTGCTTTCCAAACCTACTCAAGCTTTCCAACATGAGTATCATATAGTAGGTAAACATATGTGTATAATACAAACTTTATGTATGACCGTGTATATGGTGTGAAATAGTTAACACTATTACTAGCACTGGGAGTTAGTTTTTGCACAGGGCAATTAGAATTTAAGTCAATTACTCACTGTCAAATCAGCAAAATTTGTCCTGAATTTAAGTGGCAAAACTCCAATGTTTCCAATGCGGTGTTTTTTTTTCTACCACAAGTGCCAGTTATTATGCCTGAAGCGAACATTAGTTTGAAACTAACTTAGTATTTCCCATCAAAAAAGAAAAACACTACTTAACTAAATATCATAGCACTAAATATCATAGCACTGCTGTTATCAACCAGGGATGGATCTTGGTTGGTGGTGTGTTTTTTCCTTCATTTCTTAAACAAATAAGGAAACTCTGACTTTAATTTTAGCAGTTGCATTTTGGTAACCCAATACATACTGACTTGTTTTGTATGTTATGCTTTGATACTTTATCTTCTTCCTAACTTCTGCATCAAGCAAAATAAAAATCAGGCTCTGGTTCACAAGTGATTTCTCTCCCTTCCCACCTTTTCCTTTCTTTATTCCCATTTCCCAGTTGACTTTACAGTCTCAAAACAGAAAACTTTCCAGTGGACAACCTTATATGCAGCATAAGAAAAAAAAAATTATTTTCTTTGCCTCTGTTTTGGTTTGGTTTTCATTAAGAGAAGCAGCAATGAGCATGCTACATTCAGGCAACAAAGCCCAGAAGGCTCACATTCAAGAACTTGCCTTGTGAGACATATAGGCTCCCTCTCATTCCTAGGGACACGTGCAACATACACACTGCCAACGCTGCCTTCAGTAGAGCATTTTATTATCTGTGCTGCCATTTGAGCATGCATGGATTGAAATGGTTATTGCATGTGCAAGTATCAGCCGTGATTTCTTGCCAAAGCATTCTTAAGAAAAATGCCTCAGATCTTCCCTTAGGTGCACCTAGTTCAAGATTGTGTTTTATAATTTTATTTTTTTTTCTTTTTCCCCCCCAGAGAATCTTGATTTTGTTTCAGGAGAAACTGTGTGGACACACTAAATGTGCAGTACACTGCTATTCCAATATTTCATCAGAAAGAAAAAATGTTTGTTTGGTGCTATATTCAACTTACCTTTTCATTCCATGCCCACAATCCAATCCCAAGAAATGCTATGCCAAGGAACTAAAGGAAAAAGGAAAGAAAGAAAAATATCAGAATAGGAACTACACATTTAGAGATTAATTTATTTTTAAACGTACACATTACCTCATCCTCTCTATTGGATAATCAATTTTATCAGGACTTCAGGGACTTCCTGAGAGTTTTAAAATATCAAGGTAGTTGTGTTTATTTATTTTACAACTCAACCATTGGAACTAGAGAAATTCACATGTTGCACAGCTCATTCAGTGATATTCCACGTAGAAACAGTAGACACAATAAACATCGCTTTGTCAGAATCATGCAAGTAAGGCTTCTCGAACTTCACATACTACCCCCAAACCAAACTTCACAGTCAAGTGAATCATTTTCCTGTTGCATTATCCACCACCTTAGTGAACAATGCCTCAAGATCACTCCTTACAGCTCACACACATTAAGAAGAAGGGAATAAAAGAAAGTCCTCGGTACACTTTTACTATCAGTTTAAGCAATGTTACCCACAAACACAAAAAGCTGTTTAACATAATACAACCCAAGATTTGAAGAAAAAAATTAAAAGAATAAGAAATTAAAAGAGCTCTAAACCCAAAATACAGTATCTTTTTAAAATTGAATTTCATGTATTTCATAAAGGAAGATATGAAAAAATGCCCTTTAGGAGATTCAAAAGATAATGGTTTCCCAAACGGTGGAAAAGGGAATAGCATTTCGGGTTTTATTACGACCCTGTATTCTCCATTCCATTGAATAATTCAAGTGCATCATTCCCCTCAGAATACTGCTGGATTTCCATATGAAACCAGCATTAAACATCTATGAAACAAGCAGAAAAGGCAGACAAGCACTCCATTTCCTGACGCCACCACCGTGTATTTGGCATGATACAGTACCAGCAATCATACATAATGTTTAAAACTAACACATTCTGGGTATCTGAGCACATCCCTAAATATTCACCTGTCCAGTGTTAATCCTTGTTTTTTAAAACTTATGCACTGGTTAAAAAGATAATTATATACACTCTAATTTCAGGATGTGTAACAGAATATCGCATGAACATTAAACTCATATTTTCTCACGGTTTCCGCACAGTGAGGTGTACAGATTTATTTTGGCACATAGCACATTTTCTCTTACTATCTGTGTAAACAGTCAAGTATCCTAATGCTGTTGTTTTTTTTTCTTTTGCAAAAACAGGACAGAAGTGTTTTTCTTTGCTTAGAAGTGGGAAGAAACATAAGTACAGACTTCTTTCCCAGAAGCGATTTCTACAACTTCAAAACAAGACTTACACTTCCTTATATACACTTAAGTGGCAATTCTAGCTTTCACACACAAGAATTTCTATAAAGTATAATTTAAAAGGGAATATACTTAACCCTGAAGTTCCCTCTATCACTGACATAGACGATGGAGTCAAGTGCACCATCAGTAAGTGTGCAACAGATGACACCAAGCTGATTGGTGTCATTGATACATTGGAGAGAAGGGAAGCCATTCAGAGGGACCTGGACAATCTGGAGAAGTGGGCCCATGTGAACCTGATGAGGTTCAACAAGGCCAAGTTGCACTTGGGCAGGGGCAATCCCAAGTATTAATACAGACTGGATGAAGAATTCCTTGAGAGTAGCCCTGCAGAGAAGGACTTGGGGGTTCTGGTGGATGAGAAACAGGACGTGAGCCAGCAGTGCGTGCTTGCAGCCCAGAAGGCCAACTATATCCTGGGCTGCATTAAAAAAGGGGTGGCCAGCAGGGAGAGGGAGGTGATTGTCGTCTTCCTCTACTCAGCTCTTGTGAGGCCCCATCTGGAGTACTGCATCCAGGCCTGGGGCCCCCAGCACAAGAAAGATGCAGAGCTCTTGGAATGGGTCCAGAGGAGGGCCACTAAGATGATTAGAGGGCTGGAGCATCTCTCCTATGAAGAAAGGTTGAGGGAGCTGGACTTGTTTAGCTTGGAAGGCACCAGAGAGATCTCATTGTGGCCTTCCAGTACTTGAAGGGAAGAAGATTAACAGGAGAGGGAATGACTGTTAAACATGGGTTGATAGTGATAGGACAAGGGGGAATGGTTTTAAACTAAGACAGGGCAGATTCAGGTTAGATGTTAGGAGGAAGTTTTTCACTCAGAGGGTGGTGACACACTGGAACAGGTTGCCCAGAGACGTTGTGGATGCCCCATCTCTGGAGACATTCAAGACAAGGCTGGATGTGGCTCCGGGCAGCCTGGTGTAGTGGCTGGCAACCCTGTCCATGGCAGGGTTCAAACTAGATGATCTTTGAGGTCCTTTTCAACCCAGGCCATTCTATGATTGTATGATAATACCCCTCACATCTGTGAGGTACTCTGCAAATGTACAATGCCTGTTAGGCAAAGGTAGCACATAAAGATACTCCCAGCTCACCCAGAAGCACATCTACACTACTCTTCTTTTTGATTTGAAGGTAGTGCTTGCAAATTTAAAGAGTACTACAAGCCAGCATTCCTCAAAGGGAACTGTCACAGGCTTGGCTATATTAAATACATGATAAATGGAAAATTGTCTTGAATGGAAAAACAGAACTGTCAAGAAAGTCTGCTATTTCATCGGCCTTAATTACCTGTAACTCACAAGAGATGGATTTGAAAGAACAGCCTCCTGTGGAATACATGAGCAAGAAAAGGTTATTTTACCTGTATCAAGAACGCTTTATGCTTGGACAGCTTGCCAGAAGTAGGTAATCCTTCCAACTGGAATGATTATTTGAAACTTGGTGAGATAAAGCTTCACAAGTTTCCAAATTGCTTTCAGAGAAATGCAGTTATTCTGTAGTAACAGGCTCCCTTCCTTCTTTCTTACATATCCAAAAGCACCAAGGACGAAGGAACAGGAGCAGGGAAAAAAGAAAAACTGAATTTGAAAATAGTGATTTTTATTTCTAGAGAGATACAGAACACTGTTTTCTGAGTAGCTGAATATACTTTTGAACAAAACAAGCAAGGAAAACTAGAAAGAATTTGATCAGTGCCTATATATGTAACTTAATAGCCATACACATCAGTTGCTAGTCTGTCTCAGATCCACTAGCTGTATTAAATGTAATCCAGTCAAGCGTCCTTATCATTCACCAGATGTTGAAGCTTACAAGGGTAAGATATTACTTCATGAGTTGCAAAAGGTAACTTGTAGAGTACATGGATCTTTAGCAAGACTGATCTCATCACTCAGTCTGTAAAATGAGATGAAACTGCACTATGCTAAGCTGAAGCACCCAAAAAAAAAAAAACTGATACTTGTCAAGCTTCTGGCAAGGCTGTTAACAAAATAAAACAAACAAAAAAAAAAGACAAAAAAACCAGGAAACATTATTTTGAGAATTCTCAGAGAGGACTCAAAGAAATGCATGCTGTTCTGTTCTCTTCATACTACAAAATGGAAATCTCTGTCCAGTTGCCTTTTGAGCAGCTGATAAAATAGGAACAACAGACAACACCCATTAGGAGAAGAAAACGTTCAGGATGGAATCATGAATTCTGTCACAGGATGCTGCAGAAATTGAACACTTCATGGCATTCAGAAGCAGGTTCAGATAAATTCATTTAGGATCCACAGCTATTGAAGAGTGACATTGGCACAGTTTCTGGTTCAGGATGCTTTTAAACTATTGCTTTCCAAAAGAATATAAGCAGGAAAAGATCCCTGTATATATACTTTGTTGCTTGAACACCCCATTCCTTAGGCAAACATCTACTTGCATTAGTTGAGCCAAAACAGTGAGCAAGGCACACAACTGCCCTAACTCCCTACACTTGCTCCCCAGAGATGCCTACCCTCACACAAAGAGCCTGCTGGGTGGATGAAGCTCAGAGGAATGCTCTCAGTAACCCCCACTAGCAGAAGGAGACTTACACCTCTTCCCAGGATTAACCTGAGAATTTCTTGACAATTATTAAAGAAACTTCTGCACAGCCTGAAAAATTTAGGAAGTGTTTAGCAAAAATCCCTCTATATTTTTGCTCTTAGAAGCAGAGGTAAAGCAGAATGCATGCTCTGCTTATCTTGCAGTTCTTCTGCAGATATCTCTCTGAGTGTCTTATTCTGTTTGTAACCAAAAAGAAAAGCTCTTCACGCTAAGCACGTGGGAAGGGAATGGCATAATATGCATTTTCTCAATTAACTCTGGAAAATTTAATTTACATCCTTTAAATTATTCCAACGAGTAATCAAGAGGTAAAAGTTTGCCTCATTATTACAGGAAAGACATCCTTAATTCTCCCCAGACAACTACTAAGAACATTTAGCCTGACTGTAAATGGTCACCGGATCTAAGACAAAGCTTGTAAAAACTTGATTTTTTCTTCTCCTCAAACAATAGTTTGCAAGAGAACATTAAAACATTCCTCCAGAGTATCATAGCATTACAAAAGGTTTGCATAATAGCACTTTTTGAGTCATATTTTTTTACTCCATAAGCATTAAATAAACGTGTTCAAATTTCTCTTTTTTAAGCATGTAGCAATATCTGTACTGCTGGACTGCTCATAAAGTTTATATGCAGTTTTCAGAAGTGGATTGATCAATAAGTTTTTCAAGCTGCACAGATCTTATTCCCAGTATTGGCTACATGGAAGAAAACAATTTTTTTGTTGCTAGGGATACAGCATTATACAGAACACTACTTCATGTGAAAGACGCTGGGGCAAATACTAACGTAAACATGACATACAATTTCAGAGAGATGAGCTTAAGTACAGTGATCAGACATTTCTTCATATACCAGATTTTTCATTTCAGTTGACACTTTTAAGTGACTTGGTAGCAGTTTTCAATCAAAAGTACGACAACTGCAGAACAAGTAGCAAAAAGGTTGGTTACTGTGCCTTAAGCCAGTATATGTCCATGTGTGAATGCATTATTAAAGAGTTGTGAGAGAAGAACTGAAAGCACAGCTGCCTTTTTACCTTAATGACACCATACAAACACACTAGCAAAAAGCATGTCAAACCTGAGAGAGTTCAGAGACAGAACTGCTTTATTAAGTTACACACCTAGGGACCATGCAAATTTCTCATCTGCCCTGTGTGTTTCAAGAGCTGTGTGCAGTGTTATAGCAAGGAGACTCTCTCAGTATTCCTACAACTGGTTCTGTGTTTCCTCCTTGGCAATATCTTGCAGGTTCTTCACACAGCAACATTTCCTCCTGTGCAATTCCAGTCAGTACAACGAGGGACAGCAAGGTACAGTAGTTTACCAGTAAACGCAGCAATGATCAGGACACTATGAAGAGCTGCATTTCACATCCCAAAACACAATCAGGAAAATACAGCACTTCTGAGCTTTGTGCATGTATAAAAGCAGCACTGACAAGTTCCTAGTCAACTCCAAAATCCCAGATGAATAATTTTTCCCTAAACACTTCCTCCACGGAAGCCTGTGTTAATGTGCACTCACAGAAACTTCAAAGTCAGAACACTCACTGCTTTCTCTAAGTATTTTATACAAAAATCAACCTCTTGGCTTTTCAACCAAGGCCAAAAAGAAGCTTAATTACTCTGTCAGAGCACAAAATATTATTACTGCTTAGCTTTAGGTAGTCCTGACAGAGAAAGGATGCCAAAACAGAATTTAAAACGAAGATTCATGCAGTCTATTTCTGCTCTTTAAGCCACTGATGTGCATCCTGCTTTAAGTATGTCAACATGTGTTCTTTCAAACAACTGAAATAAGACACCCTCTCAACTCTTTTCTCAGCTTCACAGCTTTAGCCAGGACCAGCATTACACAGGACGAGGATAGCAGAAGTATGCTTTCTTCCTGTTTCTCTACACTCCAGTTCCAGTGTTCTTTTCCATTCTGAAACCAACCTAGCACAACATTTCATTTTCAGGTGGCTAAACACGTGTTGTGGCCACAAGAAAGGCAAACTGCTCAGAATGTACACATTCATTTATATATTTATATAATGCTCACAAAAAAGTGTTCACCTAAAGGCCACCTCTTCTTCACCTTGAAACATTACCAGCAAGACAACTGGATGTATCACAGTTGATGAATAATTAGTCACATTTGCAGCAACTGCATTATCTTGGTTCATAGCAACATTCAGATACAGACTGAATATAGGCTAAAAGATGTCCAATTTATACTCACTTTACGTGCAGCTTTTAGAAAAATGTTAAGATTACATTTCACAGATAACTGTCCATGTTATCTCCCAACATAAATCACACATGTGGAGAAGAAAAAAAAATCACACTATTTTTGTTCAGTTGTATGAGAGATACAATTGATTTTTATAGAATTATCCAAAGTAGAAAACCAGATCTGAGAACAATGAGAAAAACCACCTGCTCCATCCTGCCGGTCTCTTAGCATGATATTTTCTAATAAAGAATTAAGCTTGTATGGACATCCATTTTCAGTGCAAGGTGCTGTGCCCGTTAATGCATCTCTTATTTGCACCAGTATAGGGTTTTCTGTTTGAACTGTTTTAAAAGTAAGCCAGCTGTACCTTTCCTCCTGCCCCAACTGCACAGCCATTGGCCATTAGTTTTCTTATTGCCTTCTCCTGTTCTTTAATTGCAAAAGCAAGACATCTGCTTTCTGTTACAGTTGCTCTATGTATTTATTTTATTGCTTTCTGGTGGTGCAATCGTAAGTACTGCCAATCAGCTTGCAGTAAGAGTCCCTAAAGACTGAAGTTCCTCTCCCCTTGTCCACAGAAATTGATATACTGGAAAACATAAAAAGGGGGATGAATTAGACCCAATTTCTCCTGCTCCAAGTTTTGAATAACAATTCCCCTCAAGCCCAAATAAAATAAATTTAACTCTTTCCAAGCTCTCAGTAAGTCTCTCCAAGCTCAGGTCCTGAGTGGAAAGAGAGAAATTCTACTGCATACACCTCTCCATGGGCCTCTTCCTTAGCCTCCCTTCTGAGGCACACTAAGTGCTCAGCCTGCCTCTGCTTTTCCTCTCCAGCCTTGTTCTCTCATCTGTACCACCTCCACCTCTGGCTCAGGCCCCTCCTCTGCAGCTTCTCTGCCTTAAGTCACTTTCTGTTTGTAAAAACACAAAAATTCTGGAAGTGGTGCTACAGCAAAATATGAAAACTGTATGAGATTAAAACATAACCACAAGGAGCTGAAGTGCCTGGAAGCTTAAAGTAAGATAACTGAATATTGTATCTCTCCCTCTGCATTGTTCAACTGCCAAAGAGAGTTAAGTATGAAACGTAACTTTTCATCCTGGTCTGTGAATAAGAAAAAACACCAAGGTAACGAAAGCACGGTCTCCTTCACACTAGGCTGAAGTTGAGTGTTTCAGAGCAGTGCTGTGAATGGGTAGTTGCCCAGGGCTTGCAGCTTCATACCCCTGTAGTCAGTGAGACCCCATCTGGCTCCATTCTTGTTGCTGCATGCACCTGGTCTGCTCGCTTCCACCTGAGCTAAGGGCTATTCAGGTGCAGCCCCACCACCATTCTTCATACTTTTTTTTTTTTTGGTAGAGCTACTTTTCCATTAAAGGAAGGAAAAAACTACAAAACAAAGTATAAATATAAACTTTATGTTTATAAACATTTATAAACTCTTTGTGAAACTGATATACAAATACTCATTTCAGCCTCTGTAACACCTAATTTGGGCATTTGATACAGCGAACAGAAAAGACCTGAACTAGCTTTTTCCTTGGTAACAAATCGATTTAAGTAGTTTGTGTTCCCTGACTCTACAGGTACATTTGTCAACACAGCAGGATGCTTCCAACACTCAGCAATTCCCCCAAGGACAGCAGCAGCAGCTTTCAGCTGCACAGCCTGCCCACGCAGCAGGAATCCCCAGCTCTGCTGTCCCAGCAGCTGCACTCCCACATCCCAGGCCATTTCCAGGGACTGCACTGAGATCCACTTACTAATGGGAAGCCAACATGTAAAGAGTGTGAGGGAGGCATGAAAAGTCTGGGCAATTCCGGGTAGACAGGCACGCTAAGTGAACAACACCAGCTTTACAGGTAAACTTGGGCTGAACAGTTTAATCTGGCACTTGGTGTACTTCGAGAAGGAGCTACACAGAAGCTGGAGCACACGCTGCATGAACAGTGAATGCCAGCCTGCCTGCAAACACATCAAGCTTTTTCCAGCAAAACCTGCAGTAGCTTTACTGCCTCTTACTCTCACCAAATACTTCCTCCTAGCTCTTTTTCAGGAGTCCCCACTCAGAAAGATACTCAAAGCCATTCACATAGCAACTGGTACCACTGTACCCTCCTCCAGGAGCAAAGAAGGGGATATTAAAGGGGCTGTGGTAGGTTTATCGAGTTATTTGACAACACAGCAACCATTCACTTGACAGTGTTTCAGTCAGTTGTGTAGAGATGGGCACTACTTCTGACAACAAAAACAAAAGCATAGCCCAAAAAGTTGGGCTAGCTGTGTCCGTGCATGCCTCTTTTTCAGAGATGTGGGGAAAAGAAAGCCAAAGCACTAACTAGCCAGGTATCAAAGTTATTTCCGATAACCATACCCAATTACTCAGGCAGCCAGATACACAAGGTTCTGTCAGGTTAGTTATTGTTTTGTGTCTTGTAGCCCTTGCAATAGAAATGTGTGGTTGGTGGTGTTAGCCACCATCAAACTCTCCACATTTCCCACATTCCACACCCTAAGTGGCCAGAACTGAAAAGTTCAGATGAAATATTAAGCCTGAGTCTGTGGGTCTCTCAGCACTTGTTTCAGGGTCACCAACTGGTCTGTGGACCAGAGCTCTGACAAGTTCTGTTCCACCCTTGTCGCACACTACACAAGGTCATCCAGCAAACAAATCCAAATTTTTACTTGATAACAAAATTAAACAATGGTTTATTAGATAGTTCTGTACTGAAAGACAGATTCCCAATTGCCAGTTAAATTTACAGAAGTAGGCATCAATTTGTCATTTCATCAATAATATCAATTGATTGAGGGCAGAGCAAACTTAACTGTGATTTCAATTTCTTCTCAAATGTGGAACAAACAAGAGACAACAAATGGTCACAACACCATTTAGATGAAGGTTTTATTCCTACACAAAAGTTAACACAGCTTGGCAGCAAACAAATGGAGCTATAAAACAGCTGCTTGCCTAAATGATACAGGGCACTAACCCTTTGTCTAGTCTGCAGACAGCATCAAACAGTGCCCCTGTTATTTGCTATTCTCAACAGAGGAATTGCGGGCTTGACTAAACACAAAGAAAATGCCCTTCACTACCCTAAAGCTGTCCCTTCAAAGAGCTGTTGCTCCATGCAATACAGAGGAGGATTTGCTCCAACAGTTGAGCTGGATGTGTTTTGGAGATTATATAATGCTATCCACTGCAACTTAATTTGAGGGCCTTAAATTTGCTTTAAGAGTAAATTCATTGAGAAAACAGATCTATGTTGTAAGATTTCTGGCTTGCTATTGTAGAAACTATTCTCCTCATACAACTTCAGCTCAACCAACAGCAAGAATATTATTTTCTAGGTCATATAAAAGGCTTATATATTAAGTACAAATTTTACCCCTCATTTTGTTGTCACTTTGTACTACACTATTTCCACAAACTCACGTTGTCTTTGCTTAATGTAAAATTTTTCTGGCTTGCACAAGCACTAATAGCTAATTCCCCCTGCTGACGCATATCAGGAAAAGAAAGCATTACAAAGTCTGTTTAAGGGAAGTGGAAATGTAGCTGTAGTACATACAGATGGCTCGCTAGAAGAAAAGCTATAAAAAGGAAATGATGCTGCCTTACCTCCTTTTGCAGAGCTGTGCTACTGCAGTCAGTCAGTCAGTCTTTGCCTACCTCTCTTCCAAAATCAGGGAGGCATGCTAGTATCAGAAAGATATGCCAGTGTGCACGTGTCCACCAGACAGCCTCATTTTCACCCTTGCCTGTAAAAGCAGAGATGCTGCTCATACAACCCCAGCTTTACCTGCGTAGTCATCACTGAAGAGGGCAGTACCATAAGACCATTTATTAAGAAAGCTTTGGAAACAGTAGTATGATCTTAAAAATGAAATCTTCATTTTTTATTTCTTTCTTTTTAGTTCGGTACCAGAATGCAATTCTTCCGTACATAGCAGATGTAATTTTCTTGCTATTTTCTTACTTCCTACTCTGCCCCAGAAATATTTCCAGGCACAAAAAATATGTGTCCTGGGTAGCTTTCCATACCTATTTGAACATTCTTATAGATGAGAAGAAAAAGCATTTAGCTTATAGTATTTGGGTACTACAGATCTGTTTCCCATGGAACATTTGTCCCATGCAGAATCTCAAGTGGGACCTCAGCAATCCACAGACTCTCAATATAATCCTTCCAAGCAAAAGCCACTATATTTAGCTCAACAGGTTCAAAGATAACATGACTACAGAGAACTCCTCCTCAAGGGAATTCACTGACCAGTGTTCTTTGTAGCCCACTGCACAATAGCAATGTCCTTGGGTACAAAGTGAATAAAACAGCAGACCTGTGTCAGACTGAGGGACTCTGAAGGCCTCCTGACCACCCCAAGTGCAGGCTTCTCATCCTCAACACTCAAGTCAAGGCTACAATGAAATGAAGCAACATGTGCAATAATAAACCTGTGACTGAAGATGATGCACAATAAAAAACTTTGCATTTTTCTCAACTTTGCTGAAGAGGCATCATCTTCTTATAAAGTAACAACTCACTGCAAATAACAGCTTATGCCAGTGGTACATTTATATAGGAGTGGTGATGCATCTCAGCTGTTACGACAAATAATTCCAGTTAAAAACACCAGTGTAAAGAAGGTATCCTGACAGAGTTGGCATAAGAACTTAAGCACAAAAGTAAAGGAGAACACGTGCGGCATACACCTACTAAAGCAAAGTTCTCTACAGCCCTGCCTGCACTGCTATTTGAATCCAAGTTAGCAGAGAAAATAAACATTTTGCAGCACAATAGTACTGACTTAATGCTACATAGAAAAGACAGCTTAGTTTTAAAAACATGACTGAAGTTTTTCCTTATCTGGAAAAACATTACTTAAGTCTTACCCTAAGGCAATGATTTCAGTTTCACTGAAAGCCCTGGTTTCTTTTGTTGAAGAGAAAGCACACTTGGAAGTCACTTCCAAACAGTCAAGAAATAAATGCAAACAATGAAAATTTAACTGAGCAAGGAAAAGTAATATCAAACAACTTCTTCCTGTTTCCCAATAAGTTCATCTATTGATCTCTTAACAAAAGAGTTGAACTAGTGTCTTGGCTAATACAGTCAAGAACATGCAGAACAGTCTGTTTGCTTTCTCTTTTATTTCAGGCATTCCTCTTCCATTTCAGAATACTTCAGAGAGGGAAGCTTCCAACTCCATCTGTGTCCTAGTTCAGCCACTAAATACATAAGTAGCCTTTTAGAGTACAAATTATTTTCCTTTGCCTTTTCTATTATTATTATATTTTTAAATATATTTTCACTTGAACTGAAGCATCTGGAAATAGGAAAAGACCTTCAAGACTGGTTCCACCCTGCGGCACAAACATAGCAGTTCATCTGTGCAAGGCTACAAGAGAAAGACTGAGACAAAAGGTCTACCCAGTCGGTGGCAGCCTGTCACCACGGCTATGGAGCCATCAGCAAAAATACTTCACAAATACTTCACCAGTACTTCCCGTCCTTCTCCTTCCTTAGTGAAGAAAGGTGACCCCAAACGAACTGTGGAGGGCTGAACATATGGGAGGTGCAGATGGAATGGAATTTAACAATCCAAACACAGCATCATATATTTTAGAAATATAAAAATATCTGCCATAAGCTGAAAACGTACTCCCTGGAAAGATGACAGAAAACAGCCTTAGAATTACATGCATCTGTCTGCAAGCTAGTAAGGTGATGGGATGTGAAAAAAGGCAAAATAGGATGTTAGGAAATAAAAAAAAAAAAATTCTCAGAAGAAAATGTATGATTGCTTTCTGTAAGTTTCCCTCAATCTCCTCTGCCTCTACAAAGGCTTAAAACAGGCAGCACCACTAAAGATGCCCAGGATGGCTGCAGTCCCCTACATGATGGCAGGTTGTTCTTTCAAATGTCACATCAGCACTGTACAACTGGACTCTGCCAACACCAAGTTAGTGCATGCATTACAAGTCCTGTATGAGACCCTGCTGTGCCCCATCAGTACTTAGTAAAGGAATGTGGCTCTCAAGATTGCTGGACATGGGCTCATCATGATTAGGATGTAGTTGGATCTACTCACATAAAACTTCAGATTCATTTACTTTAGTTTAACATAAGCAATGCTACCAAGACAAGGCATCCCAGAGAGCATACACTTAAATGCAAATATCCAAACATATACAGAATAACAGTCCTATCTCTTTAGAGTGGCAGGGTTTTGTTTATTTTAAAATTAAGAAGTACGTTTTCAACAGCCCTTCCTGTGACTGTTACAATTAGGTCCCCCCCTCAGCCCAGGTCATTCTATGATTCTACAGTTCTATACAACTCTTAGGTCTCCCTGATTCCTCTAACCCCAGCATTCTTATGTTAGCATTCTTCTCTATTTAGCATTTGCCTCCACACTCAGGTTATAACCAGTCTAAATCTGACCCATCCAATACTGGTAGCTCACTCAGTTTGTTTCATACAAACAGCAGGTGGAGGGTTTTCTAGGATTGGGCCCATAATTACTGTATCCTGACACAAACACACTTCTCTGGATGCACAAGGCCCCATTCAGTCATCTATTCTCAGCCCTTTCCTCATGCCCCAAATGTGCTTCCAGCTACAAGTAGGTTTCCTTTGTGCAAGCCACATCTCCATAACAATTTCAGATTAATTCCAAGATTCTTGGTACAGCACTGATCCTTATTCACACAGCACCATGAAAGGGGCCCAGCATAATGTAACTGCAGCCCTGGCACTTACGTACTCTTCTAGCTGCACTTATGTGACCTCTGCTTGATTTTGGTCACTGCCAAACAGACAAGGAACAAGCAACTGCAGTGTGGTGTGTCAGATCCTTTACCATGATGCACCAAATCAAGTTATTACACTCTCCAGCAGTCACCCTCAGGGCATTAGAAAGGGGGAGATGGGGGAACAGTGTGTGAGAACAGAGACAGCACCAGTAGCTTTTAGCCTTGCCTTCAGCCACTACAGTAATTAGCTCTACCACCTCTTGCCTTAGTCAGAAAAGAAGGAAAAGCTGCACATCTGTGTGATATACTCCAAATTAAGGAAAGGGGTTATTTCACTATCCCATCATTGTAGCCAATATATCTGATGCTTATATAATAATGCAGAACAACAAATCTATTGCATAGTTTTCTACTCTGTCAGTGTAGTCTATCACTGCCTTGTTGAGTGCTCCTACTCTTGCCTCTCCTACGCAGCTCCCAACAAGACACACATCCCCCAGGATGTGCTAGAGGAACTCACAAGCCCCATTTTGTTAAGCAAAACCCCTGCACTCCCCCACCACCACCACGTACATGCACAAACAAAGAGCTTACAATCAGGCATGAGGCCATGTGGAGGTTGGAGCTGTGAAAGAAGCAGCAGAAGGAGAAGGCCCACACTCTACAATGCTTCCAGTAACTAAAGAGATTGGGTTTGGCGGCTGGCTAAGCCAAGTGTCTGTTCCCATGAAACACTGCATCCATCAGCAATCTAGAGGTACACAATGCACTGAAGATATCTGAAAAAATAGATTTTTTTAATTATGAGAGAAAAGGAGAGAAATTTGGAATAATTAGTTCTCCAGGAAAAGCACGTACAATGATAAAGATATACAAACATATTAAACCCTGGCATGATTCTCCAGGTTCTCCCTCTTGACTTCAATGACAGCTGAGAGCTGAGAGAAGCTTTTGAAAATCCTCCCCATCATTACTGCTAATGTCTGCTGTACCCAGCTTAAAAGAACCAATTTATTAGCACAAACATAGCTAAACAGAGAAGTGGTAAACCAGTAAGCTTCTCATTATTCAAAGGCCATCCTGTAAGCTAAAAATAGAATTGCTCTATTTGAAGCCACCTGCTGCATCTCCTCTTTAAAAATGATTTCTTCTGAAAGCCAAATTTTCATCAGAATATTTACCACCATTCCCAGATCATCTACTCTGTCACCTTAAATCACAAGCAATCACTTTTGTGGCTGAGAAGGTTTTACCTCCCAGAATAACTTCCTGCATTTTTGCATTAGTTCACATACTGCATCAGTCTAATTTACGTTAAATGTTTATCTCCTAGGAAAAGTAATGAATTTTACAGATCACACTTTTCCAGGAGAGAAGAAAACATCATATGCAAGGATCGCTCTTTTCACCAGTTTTAAGATTACCTCAGTTCTTGATTCCCAGTAAACGTGAAATAATTTGATCCAGTTTGAATAATAAGAATATACTTCTACATGCTTATTAAATCCACTGATTTCTCTGTCAGCATAACCTCACTGATCAATTTAACATACACTTAAGTAGAGACACTGGTGCTCTTCCTACTTCTGTTGTATGAATCAGCAGTAACTGCAGAGGAAAAACCAAAGACCCCCAAGCTCCCATATAGCTTGCTCCACATAAAGAAAATGTATTTTTAAAGCTCTGCAGGTTTTCCATAAGTCAGGACTGAGAATGCTGGAAGTTTGTACCAAAATAGCGTGACAGCTATGCTGTGGGTCAGTCTCACCTGACAGAAGCAATACAATTAAGGGCTCAGCTTAAGCTTGGGGATATACTTTCTACTTAATTCACTCTTCCAAATCCAGTCACCAAGGACTTGCTGAGTAACCACCCATTCCCCTATTCCAGAGTTACACAGGAAATACAATAATACAGATGACAGAACTGTCACATATGGATATATATATACACACTCACCATACATGCACTTAAACTTCATGCAGTAGTTCTCTTCTCCTATACTGTCTTATAAGCTAATGCATATTAACCGTAAATTCAAAAACCAGAAAAAGCTTTAGCATGTTTTTGAAGTAATAAGATTTTTCATATTGGTCACAATATTTCTGTGGCTCTAAAGAAAAAAATATAATCAGGAACTATTCAAGAATGTCCCACACTTCAGACTTCAATTTTTTCCTTCCATCTCTTTTCCCCTTTCTTTTCTTTAAAGTATGTCTGATTCCTTTCTAATATTTATACTGTGGTTAAACTTGAATCAGTTTGTTTCCCATTGTTCAGTGAACTTGAAAATTGCCCATCTGAAGAAATCCCCTTGGAATTACAGTAAACAACTGCTATTCTTAGCACAGCGTCACCACATACAGCATGGTAAGCTGCATGGTAAGCATCCAGGTAAATTCTCACTAGCAAGATGTTTCATTTCATAATGTAACTTAACATATCACCCTGTAATTTTAATGCAAATGATGATTTGTCATAAAAAATGAGCCTTGGCCATCTTTTTCAGGAAATAATGTGCTTCCATTTTCCCACACCTGTGGTAGGAATGCCAACACACAAGCACCCAGGCTGCTGCTCCAGAGCAAGCTGTGCTGTTTCAAGTCCTGTAAGACAGCTGCCAGTCCCACAGCAAAAGCCTGGATACCCTTCCTTCCCTGAGGTGGTGCTATTTTAGTACTCTGCCTTAGTAGTCAGCACCTTCCAGACTTCATATGTGGTACAGACCTTCATATAAATTAGAAATAATATATTTTGTAAAATTGTCATAGTTATGTCACAATTTTAGCTTGCCATTTTTCACTCTAAATTTGTAGATTAGAAATTGCAAATCGTCACGTTATCATACTTGACAGTTTAACAAGTAGTCCCTCTCACATAATTATAAAAGGGCACTGAGGAAACACTTTTATATAAATTGTCACTATTCACATTGGAGAAAGACAGTTAATTTTAATGCCTTCAAATGAACAAGATTACTGCTATATGTTTCACACAGGAAAAATTCCTTACGGAAGTAAAATTCTTTCACCCCAAAAGCCAACATCTACAAAGAAGAAATGCCAAAAAATGTTAATACACAAGCAGCCTCATAATCTCCATCAGCTTTCCGTTTGTAAAGCAGTAAGGTTTTGCCAGCAACATGTGAACCAACTCAAAGTCATCAGTATTTTACTCAGGACAAATTATCCCTGGTCCACTTCTCAGAGAGCACTCTTTGAACAAGCTCTGTCAGTGGAAGTGAGTGTATTTGTGCTGTGTGACATCGCCTAGCAATCGCTCAATTCCATTCCACAAGAGAAAGGCTGTAACCTGGGCAATAATTAAAAGGGTTCAAGAAATATCTAATTAATTAGTAAGGGGAATCCTTCAACTATGAGTTACTGCTGAGTGAATAAAGTACATCTTTAGATCAAATTACAAAAAAAAAAAGCATACATTTCAGTGCTATTGTATAACATGGAGTATTTCTTATCCCATAGAGTATCTACAAAAAAGGATTAAGAACAAGAGCTTGGGTCATTTTAGCAAAAAAATAAACAAATTATTGCTATCTGATCTTTTAATATATTTTAGAGATCAGAAAAAGACCTCAAAGGTGTAGTACTTTTAGTAACTTTTAGGAAAAAAATAAAATCTAACACTTAATAAACATTTTTCCATATATCACTGCTGTATTCCATTGCTGAAACTATTAATTCTAATAAGGCCTCATAAAAGTTCCAGCCATGGTTCTGGTAAAAATGACGTGAAAGAAAAGACAAGGAGTGCTATTTCTAATTGATTTAAGGTTGGTTGAACAAAGAACAGAACTAAAAATAAATCTGTTTCAAATTCCCATGTTCCATTTAGCATTTAGAATGCTTTACACAATATTCAAAAGTCTTATTTAATGGTATTAATTTGTAACCCTTTTCATTATTAAAATTTTATCCATCTACTAAATCCAGTTAACTGGGGATTAGGGCAAGAAATTGTAAACATATTTCCCTTCAAAATAAGAGTAGCACAGGCAATGCTTTAGAGAACATGACAGAAAAGGAACCTCCACCAATGATTAATTTATTTTCTGTAAATCCCAGAGCAGAGGATTTAAAACAAATGAGCACTGTCAGTCCTGTTGGATTGATTTTCTTTCTGTGGCAAGTTATGGACATCAAGGACCAATACTGTGGGCATTTCAGTTTGGGAGTTAACTGTTTCCAAACATTTGGATTAATTTTTACCATGGTATTAAACACAGAGGATGGCAACTGCATAAGGACAAGATGCTGCTGTTGAAACTGAAGGAGAAGTGCAGTAACTGATGGGGCTGGTCTTTGCATTTGTAAAAAGGGTGAGCCCTTCAGTTTTGGGCTGTACATTCCAACCGACTTCTATCCTGTTTTTCTCCGATTTTGATGCTCTCATCCCTTCAGTTAAGAAAACAGTGGATAAACAAAAAGCATTTTGTTTTGATTTATAGATTAGGACTTTTTGTTTGTTTTTTAAATGTAAGACCACCTACACTACCAAGTGCAAACTACACACTTTTACGCATACAAAGATGCGTACTGTTGAAATGCAGCTTCAGTTCAGGTCCTACACTGTACACACAAAATGCGTCAGAGTTCACTACCATTAAACAAATGCTTAAAACTACTCCCATACCGTTTAAATCCTCACTATGTCAAAGGAACTTAAAATAACTTTGGAAGATGAAATCACCAAAAAGAGGATTACAACATATGGAAACAGTTGCATGCTTAGCAAAGTAAAATATTGGCAGCAGTGCAATTCTACAGTTGCTGATAAAAAGCTTTGGACCTCAACTACAAGGCACTATTTTCTTCACCTTTCACTGACCTTAAAATAAAAACAACTGCAAAAGCATATATAAGTCTTTTTCTTTTTTAGCAGTACTAACCTGCATCAAAAACTTTTATTAGTATTCCCTAAGGTCATGAACTTTTATTGACACACCAGACTGTTTGCCACGCAGTGTCAATAATCTGCTGATTAAAGGTCTCTACTAAGTCCCACAGACACGATAGGCCATGACAGCTTAATGATCCGCTTATAATAACCTGGTGCAAGATCCTTCTGTAAAGTAACATTTTCTCATTCCAAATGAAGCTTCAAATTTATGAAGTTTACAAAGAAGACTGAAAGACCTGAAGCTGTAGATTATGTGAGTAACTGAATGAACAGAGATGACAGCGTCACCCCAGTGAAGTCACCGAGCAGCACGACCTTCGGTGCATGTGTTGCAAGTTGAATATCAAGAGTGCCTGGGAAGCGACAGCCCGCAGTGACAGCTGGTGGAGCAGCAGCAGGACGGCAGCTCCGGTGCCTGAGCCCTCTCCATGGTTTTGCCACTGACCTGCAACAGGACCCCACACAGGTCACGTCCTCTCCATGGCTCGCTTTTTCGTACCATCTTTTGTCAGCCAAATAGCCTGAGCTCTTCGCAACAAGGCCCGTCTCGAAGCTGCTGGCTTAGCACAATGACATCTCTATTATATAGGCAAAAAAAGGTAGTTTCTCAGGCTCAGCAAGGGCAAAGTGTTAATGAAACACTGGTTTCTTATTGTTCTCTTTGGCAAGACTGGATTGGGGGTTTTACAACAGATTATTGCTGGTTCACTTCCACTAACACTTTTATTACTGAGCATACAAGAGAAAGAAAACAGCACGTGAAAAACCATGTAGCAAAGGGTTCATTATAGCAGTACTGCTAACACTCATTTGGTTTTAGTCATACAGTATTACAATAGGGGAGAAAAAAATACACTGTCTGATAGATTTTAAGACATCAAAAAGACAATACTGAAGGAAAAGGAAGGGAGACAAATGTGCTGTAACAGAGTGGCACTGTTGTCATGTGATGAAAAGATTTAGGAAAAAAAGAATGACAAAATGCCAGGGCCCATCTTTTCCAGTGGCCTGCCTTAAATGGCACCAGAAAATAAACCAAACAGAAGCCTTATCAACTTCTCACACCTAACAAACTTTCAAGAGGATCAGGACGTTTGAGGTTGTTTTGATATCTTTTAGTCACAGCAGACAGCTGTGCTTTAGAAGATGTAATTACCTTGTCTGATAAAGCCAGACTCGTCTTTTTCTTAATAAAAGCCTGAAACTCAAAGGACAGAGAAAAGAAAAACAAAGCAAAGAACATAAAACGCAGGAGAGAGGAGGTTCACGTGACTCATGCTCTCTAGTTTCTTTTCTGCTTGCCTGTCCTAATTAAAGTGCATTTGGGATCAGCACAATGAAGACCGCTAATGCCACAGCAGACCCCAGGAAAGTGATGGCACTAATCCTGGTGCACACACCTGCCCTTGCCCAAGTAACATGAAGTGCTGACTGGACTGAGAACAGACCCTTGTGGTACCAGAAATAAAAACTGGGGAACTCTGGGGTGGTAGGAGCTGAAAGCACAAGACAGGACCCCAAAACTGTGCAGACTTTCTTCTAATTTCTCTCTAAGGCAATACAAGTTACTTATTATTTTTTCCACTTCCAGATTTTTCCATCTGGTTTGCATGTCCACCCAGTTCGCAGAAAAGGAGAAATTTCATTATCAAATTGGGCTTGGCACAAAACCCGTTCTGGGACAACAGTTTTCTTCCACTTCATTTCCACTGCAGATTGCATTCACTGCATTAGATTATTGAAAACTAAACAAAAAACACCGGCACTATGCACAGAAACTTGTTTTGACATGCCTTTAGGCAGCAACTGGCTCTAATCTGCTTCTCCAGAAACACCAAAAAAGCATTGAATGGCCATCCTGGGCACTGCAGCACAACACCCTGTGAATCAGCTATTCAGTGACAGTGTTCTCTTCAATACTTTCTGACATTTTTAGCCAAGACTGCAAGACCAAACTACCCAGAGTTTTCCATATCAACTACCAACTTGAAGAAGCTGCTACTAACTTTGTGCCATTTTAGCTGAGTATTTGCTGCACAGTCCCAAGAGTTAAAGAATTTAAAGGAGATTTTCAGTTTTGAATGTTCTTGATGTAAATTTCAGGTTTCTTTAATTTGGAGGGCTGAGTTTTTTGTTAGTTTAGGTAGGTTTTAACTTACAAAAAGAAAAAAGAAAAAAAGTAGTAATTTCCACTTTCAAAGAAAAGAGTTTTCTAAAGTTTAATTTTTTGCAGACCAGATACGTAAGGTAGCACTCAATAAGGGGAATTTAAACAGGTACTAGTTTTTAGTTTACAGTGTATACTGAAATCTAAACCTAGATTCCTGATGATCAGTTCTATCATGTTTGACCTGTGCCAAGGGAGCTTGTGCCAAGTCTTGCTCCACTTGAAAAAGCAACAGAACAGCTTTTTATTCAGATGTTTATCAAATTTCCAAAATCATGGCTCTGAAACAAATCAAATAATGAGTAATAGCCCCATTTCCATCCTTCTGAGAAGGGTAAACATAACAAGAATAATAAATAAAGATATAAAAGATCTGACAGTTGTCTTTGTGTTCTTTACAAAATGAAGACCAACAGGTTTGTTAGGATCCTTTCTATTTCATGCACCAGGACTGAATTTGTCTTGTGCACATCAGGTGTACTTACAAGACACTCACTGCATTTTGATCAGAAAGTTTCCCTGAGGACACAGACTGCAGCTGTGCGATGCATCGTTGAAACTATTTGGATTAATGTCAACATATTAAAAAAAAAACAAACTATACTTATAGCAGTATCCACCCACAGGTTCTCTTGTACCTGTTCTGGGCCCCATTATCTCCACGAAGACCTATCTTGAGCATTTTGTAGGAATTTGAATTAACGCACCCTTACAACCAAGTTTGTGGAGTTTCTTCACTGAAGTTTGTTCAGTTTCTTTACTGAACCCACTGGGACAGCAAGAATGAGGAGAAAAAAGCTCGGCCATGGAGTAATCCACCACCCTTCACTGGTAAAACGGAAGGCTGTAACAGGCAAGTTTCCAGGGGCCTGTTCTATGTCCAGTACTATTCAGCATCTTTGTTGCCAGGATGAAGGAAAATGGAGCATTTATCAAGTTTTCCTATGGCACTTACAATGTGAAGCTTACAAAGTTTCTTTTAACCGAGTACAGAAATCTTGACAGAATTAAATAATCCATTCAGAACACAGCGTACAGGGAGTTACTTGCTAGTAGATAGAAGGCAAATGCAGAAGCACAGCACTGAGAACATCTGAGCACATGGCAGTTCCTCAGAAAAGCACCAAACGCAGGATTACTCAAACAGCCAATGTCTGTTATGACACTCATTGCAAGTAAATTCTGCCCAGATTTCAGAGTCCCATACGTAGCATTTACACCTTTCTCAGGAGAATCCCCCACTTCCCCTAACTTTCTTGCTCTTAGAGAGTAGCAGCAAAGCACTTCTGCAGTTTCAGACACAGTAACAGTATGCTTCTCAGGCAAATCTAGCATCATACAAGACCACTTATTTACTGAGAGAATATCATTAAACTTTTTGTTGCTGCTGCTGTTAGTCTTTGTTTAAACACCTGTGGTAAACTGTAAACTGAATTAGACAACAATAAGAGGCTCAGACTAGAACCACGCTTCACACAGGAGCTTATAAAGGAAGTGAAATAGCCTACAAAACTCAGAATAATCCTTATGCTATACTTAGTCCACATAAGGCTTAACTGGGTGTTACACCTGGTTTTAGGCACTTCTGCAAAGACATGGGTCACTTAGAGCATCCAAGAAAGCAAAGAAATGACTGTTGGCCTAAAAAGAAGAGACAACCGAGAACCTCAATTTAAAAACACAAAGGAGAGAACTGGTGAACGCTGCAGAAAGAGGGAATAACCTGTGGTCTGTACTCACAACCCAAACTGCACTAGGCTGAAATTTAATCAAGGAGGTTTTAGATGAGACATCAATGAAAGCTTTCTAACAGAAGGACAATAAAACATCTTAACTTCTCTGACGAGTCCCTGCCTGTTGATCTCTAAAGGGCGGCAGTCTCCTCCCCAGCCAGCATCAATTCTCCCACAGGCCTGGGAGACTAATGCCAAAAACACATTGAATACTTTGGCCTTCCTTGGATGAGCAACACTAAGCTACCTCCCTATACAACAACAGGGACATGTTTCTGGGAACTTCCTTTTGATTCCGGTATACTTATAAAGGCTGGCAGGAAGGCTCTCTATGTCCTTAATCAGCTTTCATTTCAGCTTTCCCTCATAGCATCCTGGTGCCCAAAGGAGGCTTTTACACACTTTGTCTTGCCTATCCTTTTGTTTCCTCTGTGCTCTTTTCTCACATTTGAGCTTGCCAAAACTCCTTGCTTAGCTAAGCATCCCTTCCCTGAAATGCTTTACACCCCTGTACAGTGAGATGACTTGCTCCTGACCTCTCAATAAGCCTTCTTAAAAGACTACAATCTGACTGTAAAGACTATTAACAATATCAACAAAAGAACAAAAGATACGGCATCAAATCTTTGTTGTATTTTTCTGAGCCACAAGTTAGGGTTAAAAATTCTGTAAAGGCAAATACTCACACACAAAAAAAAATATATTGTACGTCAGTTGTAACTGAAGTGAATATAGAGCAACTTACAAGCTGTCATTGTAATTATTTTGCCATCTCTCACCCCATCTCCTACGCTTTCAGTGAATAGACATTCTTTGCTTTTGAGCTCAAAGTTCTTGTGGCAAGAACAAGCTGAATGTATTGAAAGGTTTTTTTGACTGAGACAAAACAGTGCAAACTGAAGAAACCAGTGTGAGATCTCAAATTCAGCAGCACGCACTAAGGATAAGAAACATTTACACAACACTTTCAGCATTTTTCCTTAAAGGTGGGATGTTTTGTTGTTTTTTTTCCCTCACTATAGAAGACTTAATACTTTTTACCATGCTGCAAATGATCACTTCTAGAAACCTAATGATCCTACTTTTGTCCCCAGGTCAAAAAGATAGCTAGTTCATCCGTCCAAACAAGGCTGTTCTTGGCCATATGACTGCCTTTGTCCTCAAGACTGGGAAAGACAATAGATCCTCTTAGGAATCATGGGTACCAAAGGCCTAAAACTGTTAAATAGATTTTCATGGTGTGTAAATCACATCCCAACTATCTGCCACATATAAGCTTTTTCTCATGAACCTTGCTCCTTCCACACAACACAGTGGTCCAGAATAAAATAAATATTTATAAGTACAGTTTGCCTTGCAGAGGTTTATTTATTTTTAAGGTATTACTCCTACCCAAAATATACACTTTGCACTAACTGGAGAAATCTGAGGGAACACGCTGTTGCAAAATGCCAACAGCTGTCACATTGGTCATCATAATATCAACTTTGTAAACTTCTCCAGGCATTGCCCAAAAGGGACATTTCTAAGACAAACATAAGATACACAAATGTTATTGTCAAAGTTTATTTGCAACATCACTGCTTTATCGCATTATTCTTTTACCGAACTGTAGTCCCCACTTTCAATAGGTCACATACATTACAGAAAGACATATTGCAGTTACCAGAGGGAAACAAAAGATAACTTGAAAATACAAGTGCTTGCCACAATCACATTTATAACAGAACATTCAGGATTTTTCTCTCTCTTAAATGAAAAAGACAATTTTCAAGGAAAAAAAATGAAAAAGTATTACAAACTGGTCCAAGAAAGAAACAAAGCAGGTTGAAAAAAAGCCAAGAGTAAGCACCACCACAGAATTTCAGTGATATAAAGCAATTTATACATACAAAATAAAAAGTGCACATAGAGATACATGCACTATCCTACCATATGAAGCCCTTACAGCCTTTTCTCAGATCTCAGGACTACAGAACAACAATCTTAAAAATAAGAGCCACCAGTTGTTTTACAGACCTCATGATAACTACATTTTCCCAGTTCCTTGTTATTCATTACTCAAGGCTCTCAGTTATGTTTCGCTCATTGGTTTTCACAGGCAAAGAAAATATTTAAAATTAGTAGTCCAAAGTCTTTTCAATATTAGGTAAAATTATGGCTGTCAAAAATCAAGGGCCAGTNCACATACATTACAGAAAGACATATTGCAGTTACCAGAGGGAAACAAAAGATAACTTGAAAATACAAGTGCTTGCCACAATCACATTTATAACAGAACATTCAGGATTTTTCTCTCAAATGAAAAAGACAATTTTCAAGGAAAAAAAATGAAAAAGTATTACAAACTGGTCCAAGAAAGAAACAAAGCAGGTTGAAAAAAAGCCAAGAGTAAGCACCACCACAGAATTTCAGTGATATAAAGCAATTTATACATACAAAATAAAAAGTGCACATAGAGATACATGCACTATCCTACCATATGAAGCCCTTACAGCCTTTTCTCAGATCTCAGGACTACAGAACAACAATCTTAAAAATAAGAGCCACCAGTTGTTTTACAGACCTCATGATAACTACATTTTCCCAGTTCCTTGTTATTCATTACTCAAGGCTCTCAGTTATGTTTCGCTCATTGGTTTTCACAGGCAAAGAAAATATTTAAAATTAGTAGTCCAAAGTCTTTTCAATATTAGGTAAAATTATGGCTGTCAAAAATCAAGGGCCAGTAAGACAAGAAAGCTCCACAGAACACAGGTTTTAATCCTTCAGTGTGTGTATTAAAAACCCAGTATCAGTCACTCTGTCTTGAGTAGATACAAACAAAAAGAAATGAGACAATAGAGCACAGAGGTCATGGGTTTGATGAACAGTGAAGATTAAGGCCCATAATGAGATAAACTGTTACTACATGACAAGGAGCTCTGAACCAAGAAGGAACTCTATGCTAATCAGCAAGCATTTTAATAGCTTCACAGATAATCCACTGGTTAGCCCCACTGAAAGCAGTTATGTTCTTACACAGCTAAGCAAAGGTAATACCCTACTGCTACCTTATGAATTGCTGAGAACGCTGATTCAGAATGATTCTACAGTTGACAATCAGGTTGTATACTGTCAGAGAAAGACCTAGAAATGAGCTAAAAAATCGAATAGATAATATAAAAGAACATTTTCAAGTCTTAAAGCAAACCATCCTGGACCTAGAAAGAAGACATTTTAATACCCTGCCAGGGTCTCAACAACTTAACAAAAGCTTTCTGTTTCAGAACAAGAAATCAACAAGTTTCTTTGATGGATAACCACAAAAGTTATCACCACAGAGTAACCAAGAGCACAGCTGCTTGGAAACTTGCTTGGTATGCAAGAGATTCTGTTCTGTTTAATTCCTCAATTTGTCTGAGCCAAGAGCTGAATCTGATCTGAACCCCTTCTGCACAAAGAGCAAGGAAATAAACCAGGTAACCAGCCAACTAAAAGAATTCCACATTGAAACAACAAGGAATTTAGGAGAATTCTTTCCCCTAAAAATTAAAAGTAATGTTAAGAAGTAGATACAATTTGGAAGTAATTTTAACAAATTGACTATTTTTAAATGAGTAAATTAATTGATCTTAGAAAGGGAAGTATTCCTTTATTTATCACTATCAAAATGGTTCGGTTCAGTGACTTAGAAAGGCTAGGATGCTTGCCTGGATAGATACAGCTCTGGCAAGCAGAAGCCTTTGATGAGCTTCCAGCTAACTGCTCAAGAGGATTTCTTTAGGGCTCCCACTGTTGTAAAAAAGCATGAAAGAAAGTTACTCTGTCCATAGCATCATATGACAGACTCTCAAGACAATCTCGTTTACAGAGAGTAATGACCTGGCTAACACAAGCTCTTTCTAGTATTTTTCAGCCCTGAGATACTTTTACTACGTGGAACTTTATGTAACTCACATAAGGAAAACTGTCACGGGCCTGACTGACTCATCTAACCACTGAGGATAAAATGTGGTGTCCCAAAGGAACACAGTGTTAGTACTTCTCCAGCTGAGAAACTGTAGTACTGCTCAAGTACTTCTGCTGCTGTATTTCCTATAATTGCTTCTTCAAACCCTAATCTGTTTTCATTGGTATAGGTCCATGGCTAGCAAGGAAGCTATCAATGTTTCCTTTGGGGAAAGTTGGGATACAGCTTCACACAAAGAGGCTTTTAAAGAAGTAGCGCACTTTGGAGACCAATTGGCCAGTACTCAATATATGCTTCTATTTTGGTAAGTATCCCTGAAAATATGTTAGCAGAATTCTGCTCCTTTCCTCTGTAACATCTCCTTAGTCTGAGTCAGGCCAATTAATGTGACTTGTATCAGAATTCCTGCCCCAAATATTACCTTAGCTGGACAAGTAGACATCAGCACAAACACATAACAAAAATAATTCTGCTGCTTCCCTCAAAGATCATGCCAGTCAAGGACTGATCCATGGCCTGTGTCTAGCTGGCCAATTCCTCTCCAGACACATAAAACAGATGGGTCATGAGCTACTGGACACGGAAAGGCTTAGACTTAAGACAGGAAAGAAAGGATATTTTTATTTAAATCCACCCCTGAAAATCCCCAACAAAAAACGATTGTTCTTACTGGTAGGCATTTCATCTTGATGCTGGATCAGGGCCACTGGTGGCTCAAAGGCCGCGACATTGATAACTCAGAATTGGTTGTCCAGTTCATTCCCAGCCCTAAAAACTCTTCCAGATATCTGAAATTTCCCAGTCCACTCAGAAGTCATGCAAGAGGCAGCCAGGATGACAGCTGAACAAATGAGGGTAAAATTTTGGATGGAAGCCAGCAGTTCCCAGAAAACAGATCTTCCTTCTGTATTCCATTCTTCCAAAGCACACTACAGGACAAGCAGCAAGCAATTTCTTAGGGGAACATTAATCCCTTCAGAAATTGGGAGGAGGAGGAGAAAAAAAAAACCAACACAAAAACAACCCTGTGAAGATAAAGAAAATAACCCTGAAAGCAGAAGTAAGGGAGAAGTGACATTTTCAGGTTTGTTTCACTTGATTGGGCAAACACACATCAGCTGTGCCTTTTGTTCAGAGCAAGGGAAGACTTAAACAAGATCATGTACAGTAGAAACATTACTTGAAATATTTTTCTTTGCATGATTTCATGTGGAGTTAGCAAGGCAAGGGAAAAAATAAGCCAGACTAAAGAACAAATTCAGCCAAGAGTTCATGTGAGGCCAAAGTAGATCTCTATCCCATTTATGAAATAGAGGAAGACTGAAGTTACTGGCTACTTATGAGTAATTATCTCAACTATTATAAAAAGATTTGTTAAGAGAATTTTGGCTGTTATATAATTATCCTGTGGGTCACCATCTGTCTTTAAGTCTTCATAAAACCAAACATATGTTGTTTTCACCAACTGCTGTAGTAGATTCACATTCTCATCCTGCTTACATGCTGCAACATGAAAAGTCTATTCATATCACTGGGAATATATTGGAGCCAAATATCAAAGTGTGCTCTGTGAGCAGGTTATTTTGAAAGCCAGGCCACTTCCTTGAGTGTTCAGATCAAAACTCAATGGTGCACAGCACAGAGACCTTTCACGAACTCAACGTGTAGCTTTACACACTGCTTTGCTGCAGCTTTCCTTCGGCAAAAGAGATACAATCAGAAGTACAGAGGAATGCTTACTTTAATCTTGGCTTCCCACACCTTTCAAATCCTGGAAAAACATGGTTCAGAGTTTTAACTGATCAGTGAGTTCCAACCTATAAGCTCCCGAGACAGGGTTCCTACTCCACCCCTTCTGGCAAGGTGGCAATTGTGACAACTTCCAATGCTGCCCAAATGTGTGCACTCCTCGTCCTCCCAATAAATACCACATATGTGGTCCAGAGGGTTTCAGAATGATAACAGGAGAAGAAAGGGGAGCTAACAACACACAGCACAATTACTTCATCTGCATTCTATCCAGCAGAACAGCAAAAGTTTGAAGGCTGGTGTTCAAGTGGTGCTACTTGAATTATCACACAAATGCCATCTCTCAGTCCACTGGTGGGTGATAGTACAGGACTGAGATGCACAGTTCAGCAGACACCCCCTCCCCTGAAACAGATTAAAGTTGTCACAAATTTTGCTAGTTGCTTACACATGCTTTGCTCTTTTGAGTCAGTAAAGTAAAAATGAAAAAGTGGTTGAATGGAGAAACAGCATTAGAAGAGCTGGCTGAACTCTACAGAAACAGGATCACAGACAACACAAAAAATGAAAGAGCATTCTCCACCTATACCTGTGTATAGTTTTCACTTCATGAATCCCAGAAGCACATCAAGATAACAGCCCTACTGAGAAAGAACGACCCCAACAGAGTTTTGAGTGTTGTTTGGTAAAGCCAGACCTTTACTGCAAGTTTATATTTCTTTTTTTTTTCCTTTTTACAAATTTGCCAAACGACCATTTTTTAAAACAATGGCTTGCAATTAAATATGATGGCTACGCAGAAGTAAAATTGTCTTAATTAAAAATCAAATAAACTTTTGTTTGAGCGTGATACTTGAATTATTAGCATATGTTAGAGACTGATGACAAACCCCCAAATATCAGTCTCATACAGAAAAGCATCTACATGCCTTTAAAAGAAGGGGTGCCATACAATGCACCAGACTATATAAATAAGCAGGAAAAAAAAACAGTTATTTGATTCCAGCACTATATCCTTTAGGGAAGAATTGTTTAAAAATGTATACAGAGCCACACATACTAACTATTACTGGGGAAAATTATCTTCATAAGCCATCAGCTTCTGGTCTGAGGAATACACACACAGGGCTTAGTTTGTATAGCCGCATACATGATTAATGAGTGTTTTTAAAAGCAACATTCCATTCAGTTGAGAAGCAAGGACACCTAACGTGCAGGAGCAGCAACCAGCATGCTTCTGTTCTGCAAGAACAAAAGGAGATCATGAGCGTACAGCCCAAGGACAGAATAGGAACCACCTGGCACTAAGCCTGTGCTGCGTGGGCAAGCAAGGCTCTCTGGCTACGTGGCATCCATGTAACACTAACTCAAAACACTACAGTTTCCATGACTGGCACCAGGTGGCCATGCAGTGCTCAGGACACCTTGCAGGATGCAGTCCACTATGTCTTGATGTGAAAAATATGGAGCTGAGTTGCAATGGGAGCTTACTGAGTGGCTACAAGACTTCACGCTGTGGAGATGCATTCCTTCAACACACTGGGTCACCTGCCCCCAAGAGTCCTCTTACTCTCATGAGTACTGAGCAGCATGGAAGTACCCAACTGATCTGTATGCTTTTAGGATATCTACCCTGTTAAGAGATGCTTCTGACAAATCTCCATTAATTCCTTCTCCCTGGACCTAAGTCAGCTTGTGATTTTTTTGCAATTCACTACTCCAAGTGTAAAGAGGAATACAGGATTAGGAGAATAATTATTCTGAATCTCTCCAAGCACCAGCATCTCCTTGTCAGAATTCTTCAAAATCTAAAGACAAAGTAATCAAGTAGGGTTTTATTAGCCAGACTACTGATACACTAAATGCTTACAGCTCCATCAACAGTGTTGTGTCTGGGAGCAGGTGAGTGGTGAAGTAATAACTGTATATTCAGTGCACCCAGAGTGCTTCAGCATTACATCTGAATTCTGACACAAAATAGAAATTTAATATACTTTCAGCTCTATAATCTAAAAAGCTAAGATAATTCCACTTGTGAGGGAGCTGCCCAACATCTATAAAGCCACAAACCAAAAACCCTACATTCTATTTTTCAAATATCTTTGCTATTAATGCTAACTTCCCCCACATTTGTTCCTTTCAGAGAATGCATTTTTTCTAAGAGACTTGATGCAACTTCCCCTTTTGCTCTCAACTGAAATAAAACCAATAGCAATAAACATCACTCAGAGTAGCGCTCATCTCTACCTAAGGCAGAATGTGTAATATAAAACCATTTAGAAAGTCTCTCAGTTAATGAGCAATCAGCAGTGTCAATTGGATGAACTTAGGTTTTTCAGATCACATTCCTCATACGCTTCATTCTCAGGTACAGTTACACTGACATACCACAAAGCAAAGCCTCTGGAACAGAAACTGTTTTGTGAGGAGGGAATTCAAGAAAACCTATTCCTCTACTTGCAGTTACCCTTCAATTCTGTAGTTAGTTCAAAAACCATCAGCCCACAACCTGTAATTCGTTCTTGAGATCACCTTTAACTTGTACCTTGCATTAGATTTCTCCCTTTCAAATGTAGTTATTTCTGCACCACTTAGCTGTTTTCCTACCGCTTCATCATACTGACTCCTACAAAAGAACTTTCTTTTCAAAGTACATTCTTGTAGTTAATGTACATTGCATAAATACTTATTATAGTGCAACAAGGACTATAAAACCAATAACACACCTTCCTTGCACATTGAACAAAGCAAGGAGTTAGACTACAACTCCAAATTCACTCTTTATATCACCATACTGCAAGTACTACAGAAAGCCAGCTTTCCAAAATAAGGTGTTTTACAAGCTCATTGTCACTATCAAGTAACTTTCCTCCAGGAAATCACTTGATAAAGTTATGTTAGTTAACAGAAATTGCTGAATTTATCATTTTAGTAAGGCCTATCTATTCAGTGTTAGGCCCCCTGCTGTATGGTTTTTAAGCAAAAACATTCGTGCATCTATTATACACTTTATAAACTGCAGTCTTCAGTGCTGATGCATGCACACCAATTTGATCAATAAGGACTGGAGCACAGCAACATCTCCAACACATGAATAAAATCATCTCCAGTAAATGAATGCTGGGAAGCATTACTTCAGAAACAAATCCATTGTTAGAAAAGGTTATTCCTTTATCACTAGTTGCTATAGAAGCATTTTGATCAGTGCCTGTCTGTTGATCTTCAAATCACTGTGCATCCCTAAAGATTATTCAAAGAGGGTAAAAAACAATCTCTTTGAAACAGAACCTGAATCTCAGCTATTGCAAGGGATTTAAAAGCATTCACCTAAATTTACTGTTATGCTGTCATGTGAAGCAGGCTCCAGTGATCTCCCACTATAAAGCAACTCCGGCAGCCTCAGAAGTACAGCCTCTGGAAGGAAACACAGTAAGGACTCACTCCACTTGATTAAAGATCTGTGCAACTGCAAAAGCAAGAATAGCAGACTTCTCACAGGCAGGTAGCTCTGCTGCTCTTGTGTCAGCAAAATTTTCACTACGTCACTTCCCAGCCGCGGTGCTTCTTGAGGTCTGCCAAAGGCACGAGCCACTGTGAGTAGTTTGCAAGGGTGACAGAAGAGCTTTGGAGGCAAATCAAAAGAACATCTAACAAGATCTAGATGAACTCAGACCTGAAGATCGTGGGTGAAACTAGCAAGAAAACCTCTGCAACAACAAAAGCTTCCATCTGCTTCTTTAAGAACACAGAGTTGTATGTCATGGAACATCCTTGTGGGAGAAGTACGCTGTTAAGGACAGGGCAGGAACACAGCATGTGAAGCTGATCAAGGAAGCACTGGAAGGGACCAACTCACAAATCAGCACAAACAACAACCATCCTATGCTTGTAGTATAGGCAAAAGAGAAAGGTTATATACCATCACCAACAGGTTTAGTTGCTTCCATCCTATTCAAAGAGCTAATAAAAGTGAGTTGTGTACCAGGTATACAGAATCTCTCTTGGCAACATTCACGCATCTATTTCCCATAGTACAAACTTTATCAGAACAGGCAACAAGGTGAAAACATTGGTGCTGCTAAAGAGCCGGCAATAACCTCATAAGTCACCACATTGCTACACTTAGTTGTCAAAAACTGTGCCTGCTGAGCACTGCATGGGTGTGCCTACATCTCCAAGCCCATCTCTTATTTGCTTCTTTCAGGGTATGTGATCTCACATCTTTTATGAGAATGCAGGGTAGGTTATTCTCTACAGCTGTATCAATTTCTTTCTATTAAAAAAACTATCATTCACCATGAATACATGCATTAATGATGCCATCATTAATTGCTTCAGCAAATTCAAAGCATCACTTCCCAGTAATGCTAAATACAAATGGAGCAGGAAGGTGCTTCCTATCTCTGTATCATTTTCCTCATTCAGTATATATGCACTGATCATTGTGCATAGGCACACCGTTAAAAACAAAAGAAAGATCAAGTAGTACTGCAATCCTAAAAAGAATCCCCCAAAATTTCATGTCAAAATAACCCAAAGCACATATGCTGCTCTGCAGGTCACTCACTCAACTGCCCTCTTTTTCTAAGATACGAGGTGAAAATGCAGGTCAAAGTTAAAAATGCAGGTCACATCTGACAAAGCCCAAAGCAGGTTGCAAAACAGTGCTGAAGTGCAGAGATTTATGTGGTATGGAGAACTGCTGATCTACTAAGATGAAGCAGACAACAAAATGAAAGCTCATTGTATAATTACACTAATACGTGGCAATTTACTTGAGAGGAAGAAGGGTTAAGTAGTCCTGCATGAGCATCTTGTATTAAATGGAGGGAAAAAAAAAATTGAGGATGAGCAGGAACTGCAGTTTAGGTAGATGAAAAGTAAATGAAGCAAAGTAGATTTAATACACAAATTAAAAACTACAGTCTTCAACAGACTTGTCAAATATCCATCAATTACCACATCTGCATGCAAAAGAAGCCTTTTAAAATTTCCAACATTTCAAATTCATTGCACCATTGCATTTAGCTTGCTAGCAGCAAACCCTGACAACAATAGAGAGCAGTGCCACTATGTTTCTCCATGGTCGATCCTGATTCTCCTTCCAAAGGTTACATCTGGGTGCACACTGGTGCCCTTTCTGCACAGGACTTCATCTGTGGTTATATAAATAATTTTTCATCAGCAGTAAGCCCCAGATCTTCCCTCCATTGCTCATGCCTGTTCCATCCTGGGACAGAGGTTGCTTCTTCCTCAAGGCACTAGCACATCTCTAAACTGGAACTATGAATTATGTATATAAGCAAAAAAAAAAAAAAGCTTTATGTATCATGTATCTGCTTGCAGCCAGTATCATTTCAGCTTAGAGGGCTGTCAAACATTTATGTCAGTACAATTAACAATGTCTCCTACCAACAGATGCTGAATGAGCACAGCAAAGACAGAGATAATAATTTCTACCAGACATACCACCAAGACAGCCAGTCACTTCATATTACACCCAGCTGAAACTCACTGAGATTATTCTAGAAGAGGACCCTCAAAACAGCCTAAGAATTATTAAAAGGGGCAGGATTTTCTGTTTTACTCTTCAAGCAGTTACAGACTCTAATTCAGGGATCTCCTGGAAGCACCACAAAACACAGTGTCACTGCATGGAAATTAGCAACTAAAGAGCTGTAATAACGTACTTCAAAATAAAGCACCAGTCATCATTTACACCTCATTGCTTTCTTGCATATCTCTTCTACAGGGACTAGAATAAACTTGACAATGATCCAGATGCTCACGCAGCACTTAGTGTAACTGAAGTTTTGATGAACAGACCACAGTCATCAATGGTGAGGAAAACAAACAGTCAGCATACTTGGAAAGAGTACTCTTCTGCTTCTCATATCACCACAATGTCTATCCCATAGGGAACCCAGCAAGGAAGGTAATCCCTAGCATGTACTGCCACATCCAATTCACTCCATGCTATTAGTGCCCACTAATACCCCAGCTGCTAGGAGACTATCCCGTATCATTGGTGGCCATTCACCTCAATGTGGGAACAGCAGCCACCACTTGACATCCTGCTCCTTTAGATGACCAGCAATTTCATTCCCACAGTGCACATGGATTCAGACAGTCTAGAGAAAAGCTATTTTAGCAGTGATAAGATGCTTTAGCAAATTTGAGAAACTCTCTGTAATTATGCTACAACACCCTCTCTCACATTTCCAAGTGTACAGCTCAGTTCTCCACAGTACCTAGGGATATACAGGCCATGAATACAGCTCACAAAAACAGCCTGCAGAAGTTAATTTTGCTTTCCCTTATAAAGCTGCAGTAAGTAACAAAGGGAATGGGAAGCAAGCAGAAAGCATGCTGTGATAAAACCACCAGGGTGGAATGACATTTGGACTGACTGGTTCTTTATGTGCAGATCTGTTCTTTTTTCTACCCAGAGACATAGCCCTGATCTTCAAAGTGGAACTTCTTTAAAGTAGAGAAAAAAATAATAATAAAAAAGTCTTTGAATAGTTTCCTACACTCACATTACTGAATGTATGATGAAAAGTGTACTGAAACTAGATTCAGTTGTAACTTTCATGTGAGCACAAAACGTCTTGCATCAGAGCCACTCTGAGTTTTACACAGCAACGTAGAACAGCTAACAAGAAGGACATACAAAGCAACAACTCCTCTGCAAGTTTGACTTTAATTAACAGAATTGATTCAAATAACAATAACCAGATGCTTTGGTTATGCAATGAACTCTTAAGACCTCCCCATTCGTATTTTCTACTGCAGTACAGATCTTAAGTTCCACTTTTGGTTGTTCCACAGGAGAGTGTTTGCGCTCTGCATTCGCGCACACAATCAAACACTGCTTTACACAAGCACCTCAAATAGACTGAGCTACGGAATTTTTACATTTGCATTAAAATGCTCTGAGAGCAGCAGTGAGTGTGCATTGTATGCACTACTAATAAAAGAAATCCCACACCACATAAATGATATTGATAAATAAGGTACAGAAGATCCAACAGATGGGAATTTTTAATAAATAGACAGAATATACAACTTAATTTGGTACAATAGTCCACAACCTCCTTTCCAGCTGTGCTGGAAAGTAACAAGAAGAAAAGACAATGGAAGCAAGTAATGAGTTTGGGCAGGAGAGGGCATTAAGCATTTTGAAAGAAATCAGCTTGCAACAACGTTAATAAATGAACCTTCTGAACAAAGCCTTATTGTCCATGTGCTGTAGTGCAGTTTGCCATGGTCACTGTTCAAAGGCTTCAGCTTATCTTGGAATAGCAAGGAAGATCCTCCCTGCCACATGCTTGATTGGCCTCACCCTTTATTCAGAGCACTCATGGGTAGTCAAAGCATTGAGTTCTTGCCAATATTCTCTTACAGTCGTTGGGAAACAGCAAGCTCATCAGCGACTTCTCGTTTGTTCATTCATGTGCTGAATATTTACTATGTAAAGGAACAGTTCAACAACAATCATGCAATCTAGGTATTTTACTATTTAAATGGATTTGAGGCACACTTCTATTTTTCCTACTTCTCTCTTCAGTCTTAAAGGTTGATAAACTATTTTTGATGTTACAATTGCGTGAAAAATAGGCACTTAGTTTTGTGTTGAAACCTGAAGTTGTATGCCTACTATTGAGTCTAGCTGTAAAAGTCTTGCTGGGTGTACACATCAGCCAACACCACAAACAGTTCCATAGGCACACAACTCTCACAAGAGGTCAACATCACATCAAGTGCAGCAGCTTTTACAATAATTTTTTATCATTCCCTTACAGGGATTCTAAAAATAACAATTGTGTCTTCACACCTGGTTTCAATTTGACCATTCTCATTAGTAACCAATGAAGAGTGCAGGGGCATAGAACTTGTCTCTCAATAAGGTGCCCCAATAATGACTCTATACAGAAGAAGTCTGCACTTTAGAGACTTGTAATAAATTTGTTGCTAGCATTTAGCCATGTTTTTCTAAGTGGAAACAGTCACTCAGGAACAGCAGTTGATAGTCAAATTGAATATCCAGAGCAACTTTGGTAACTTATTTTCTTTCCATGAGATAAAACCACTTCATAAGTCATATGACCACATGGAGAGATCAGTATGTGAATTTGGAATTAGGTGATCTTAAAGGTCTCTTTCACTTCAAACCATTCTACGATCATCACCATGGGGAGCTTCTTCAAATAAATCATAGTTTCCTTCACAAAAGATGTTCTGTTACAGGAAACTGTCAGAAACAATAACCTTGGATATTTCAACCTTGCAAGGCACCATGAAGATGACGATATCATGACTGTCCCAAAGCTAAACGGGAAAGCTTGGGAATAAAATTTAGGACTGTGCTACAAGTCCCAGGTGAAATACAGAGGTATCAGAATGTCACCAGGTCACACGCAATCATTGATGCACGTCACACACCTTTCAAAGAGCAACCTTTCAAGTAGCTGTGACTATCTGCTCAGAGCAAGGCTGAAAGCTCTTAGGTCCACAATTTTCTTGCTCTGCACTAGTGTAATAATCAGTAACAGATGAGGCAACAGCTACAAAAAACAAACAAACAAAGAAAAAAAAAGTCCCCCTCTTGGCAGAATTCAGAAGAGCTCTCTTCAGCCTTGCCTTCTGCAGCAGCCTGGCATCACAGACCAGTGACTTTATGGTCTAGGAGGCCTTGCCACAGGTAGGTGGATGTGGTTCTACACTGGAATGCACTTAGCTGGTTATTTGCTTAGCTACCCTGCTCCACCCTGCCTTTACCCCACTTCTTGCGCTGAAGGCACAGTCTCAGTACTCACCCTGGTTATTTCAGAATGCTACATTTTTATTTTAAATCTTCCACAAGGTCTTTGAAGTCTTATGTGTGTCTTCAGTGCAGTTTATTATCAAAAGGTGTTGAGACTTTTGAAAGATGTAACCCTTGGGGAAGGCAATAAGTGTGCTTTTTATGCGTATTACTGGCAAATACAGTTAAAGTATTAGCTCTGCTGAATTAAACATCCAAAAGCGATAACAACAGCACAAGCTCCATTCCCTACCACATCCCCTTATTTTGCTCACCTTTCTAGAAGGCTCGTGATCATACACTGCTATTAGCAACCTAACCTTCCCTGAGGACAGGGGTTGAATAAAGTGCTGCGAAATAAAGCTCTGGCAGGGAATCATGGAGCCACACAGATTTATCTCCTCACTGAATCATTTCTTTTTCTCTCTGTGCATGGTGCTCTGAGAAGGGAAAGGATCAGAAGGATAGCTATTAAAGCCTGAAACAACAGCAAGAAATAAATAAAATATCTAAACAAAGGAACAAACAACCCACCCACAGTAAGTCATAGCCACAGAAGTGACACTGCCAGCAGCACTCAATTCAGGTATCTGTGAGGGATGTCACTGAGAGATAGTCATCACATACTACACACTCAACTTCTTCAAGCAGTTCAGAACAAACAGACAAAATTACAAATACAAAAGCCGTCATCAAAAGTAGCTTGAGCTACTTCACTGACATGAATACCATTTCAAGAAGCTCTGTCTCACCGCAAATTCTGCATTCCGGGTAATTCAAAATAAAATGCTGCTACAAATATATATCTGCATGTTGCTCAGTGTGGATGACAAACAAGTTGCCATTACTAAAAGAAACTGATTGAGTAACTAAGTACACCTGGAACAGGAACAGATATGCTAGTTTCACTACAGAAGCGATTACAACACGGAAACACAGATACCACTACCAAAGAAAATATAAAAACATTAGAGTACACACCCTTGTGCCATTTTGGTCAACAAAGATGTTTTCGAAATCTGCAGCTCTTTCTCCTTTAAAGCCTTTCACCAACAGAATAAAAATGCTTCCAGACAGGCAGCATTCTCTATAGAATAACTGTTCTCTACCATACCAAGGCACTTGTTTCCTCGGAAACGTACAAAAAAAAAAAAAAGACAAAGTGTCTAGCATGTTAAGTATGCAAAATAAACTAAGTCACACCAGTCATATTTCACTCAGTGGAGCAAAACATCTACAACTCACATTTTGGAGCACAGAATTAGTTTTCCAGTAACCGCTCAAAACTAACCATGCTCTATTCTTCCACAGGCTTTTCTGAAATATGCTGCTTTTAATTACCAGCAAGGAAGAGCTACAGTGAGAAAATACATGTTGTTTTAATGCCAAGAAAAAATATATTCTAAATGCCAGTGTATCCATACCAGACAGATACCTGCAAAGCCTACCAAATAGTGAGCAAAGCAAGTCACACCAAGCCAAAGCCTGTTGCTCCAGTCCAAAACTTAACCACATACTAGGCAAATTTCCACCATGATTGCCTACAGCACATAAGAGAACAATTACTCTGACTAGCTCTCTTAACAGGCTGACCAGGCCAACCCTCACCACAGGAGGATGATGAGGAAACAGAACAGAGCAAATGACCCTTTTGAACAATTCTTTTCAGTGTCTTGAAGCAGTTGTTTCCCAAGTTTCCTTTAAAAATCAGCAGGGTCCAGCAAAGGGTGAGCAGGTCAGTCTCAAAGAGAAAAAACACTTGTGCCCTATTTCTCCTCAAAAAACCCTCAAAATCCCACTTCCTTTGAGAGATTCTTATTTAGGAGAAGAAAACCAAAGTGCCCAACCACAAGATAATATTTTCAATAATTTTCTTCGTATTATTACAGTTGGAATGACATTACAAGAATATGCTAGGTGAGAAGGAAAGGCATATTTATCTGTTATTTACAGTACCTGCAGTAGTACCCACGGGCAACATAGGCAAGTTCCACTAACCTAAATTAAGCGTAACAAAAATCAAAACCTCGCGGTCAGCTTGCCTGACAGCATGGCAATCTCCTAGCACAATATTAAATGAACAAAGCTTCCTGTGTTGTAGAAGGACCATGCTAGCAAGCCTAAAAACTGTCAGCTGGATCATACCAATATCATTTTCCAGAATAATGAATTCTGTACTACAGCTATGCACTCCCTTTCTGATCTGAGCTACTGCTAAAGAGTCTCTTCAGCTCATATTAGACAGTGAGCTGTAACAGAAGTGCACTGGTCACAGCTGAGAGTGGAATTAATATTGCCTGCAAAAGAAAGCTATTTATATTGCTTCTACAGCCTTTACAAATCTCAGTGTAACAGCGGGCAAGTACAGTCTACCAAGTACTTCAGGTACCACTCCTGATTTTCTAACCTGCAAAAGAGACACAGCTTGACCATCAAAGGCAGGTGTCCTCATGACCTCTTGACATCTGTTTTGTTAGCCACAGTATTAAGTAGGAAAAGGATGCAGACACACTCAGTCCTCTTCCTCACCTTTAAGAGATAACACAAACAAAGCTGTGTCAAAAGTTCAGGGAAACGTTATTTACTTAATCAGCCAAGGAGGGACAGGAAGGAGCTTTATGTAAGAGTCAGCCTCCTGGACCCAAAAGAAAGTCCAGCAAAACTGGTACACAAAAATGCATTTAAAGATGATACAATTTCAGAGCCAAATTAAATGAAGTTAGCTGCATCAGCTGACAGAAATGGTACAATTCCTACAACTAAATTTATGAGTACTCAGCAACCTTTTTGGGTGCCTCACCACACCCTATACTTTTCCTATCACAATAGTCTCCATAACACATAATTGGTTGATCATCATCATTCAGCAGAAATCTATGTCTTTGTATCACTACAATCAGCAAGCCAGTGTACACAGTATTTCTCATTCTCTTCATGGTGAAAGTTTACTGTTTAAAGAGGGAAAAAGCAAAACATAACACAGCAATAGTCTGTTAAAACTGCAACTCTCTAGATGAATAGCTAATAAAGAGCAAATTACTCAATCCAAGTGCTAGCTGGCAAGTTCATATCAGAGACCTGCCATGGTTGGGGTGGTGTGGGTTTCCCAGAAAAGAACTACCAAGGCCTACAGAATTATCCTGCTCCTCTGCAAGGATGCTGCACAGGAACTCAGTCTCCCACTCATCCTGATGTACCTGGCATAGAGACACAGGATATCAGCATGCAGGATTGTTCATCCAGCACATGCAAATAGTATTAAGATTACTGAAAAAAATAAAAACAACAACTTTGGTGTATGTTTATTTACTTTCACGTAACAGTTTACTTGCACAATCTTATCCTCTTGCCTCACCAGCAAGGTAGCTTGCAGTAGCCTTATTAGCATGATAAAAGGAACAACGAGAGCAAGTCCCGATCCAGCTACTTCCCTCCCCAGAGCTTCAAAATCAATTATATTGAAGGAAAATATGTCTATAAATATACGCATATAAACACATCTTAATGCAACACAAGTATAGAGAAAAAGGAAAATAAAGAAGGGGGGGGGGGGGTTGGTGGGGTC